>JARYGA010018703.1:0-76725 GCA_030545235.1 Helianthus tuberosus
TTAAGCATGTTGACCCGCTAACTTGTTTAGTTAAGCATGTTGACTCGCTAACCCGTTTAACCCAATATTTATGACCCACCAACCCGATTAACATGTTCACAACATGCTTACCACCTGTCAAGTGTGCAGAGTAAGGTTGATGTTTTTGACACAGGAGCTTCCTACACTAGTTTTAGTAGAAAATTCATTGTTAAAGGGAATATTGACAGTCAGTTTTACTTGCAGGAGTTGCTCTTTCCAGTTACCGAACTCGGGAATCGTCTTATCAAACTATACTACTGGGAAGAGCCTATAAAGTCATTTATGTTCTGTTTGGTTTCCACATACGTCATTTACAGGTAAAATAATATCATATTTTGCTATACATATACTTTTTTGTTTTGTGTTGGGGCATAAAAAAATAAAGGTAACGATAACGGATTGTGGTGCAGGGGATGTCTTTCTTACGTGGTAGGGTTGGTGCTTGCGTTTATTGCACTTTTCATTGTGATAACACGTTGGTTTAGCAGAGGAAGGGAGGTGGACGAATTCAGGGTGATGGCACCACCACCGATGAACACAATGGAGCAGCTTTTAGCCATCCAGAACGCAATTTCTCAGGCCGAAGAGCTAATCCAAGACGGAAATATTCTTCTTCTTAAACTTCGTGGCCTACTCTTGTCCATTTTTCCACAGGTCCTCTCTTCTTACTCTTGTTGTAAAATATTCATATTTTTTGAAGTACGTCTGAAAAGGTAAGGTGTCTGGTGTCAGGCAAGTGACCGGTTTGCTGTTGCGCTTGTGATTACGGCGGTGTTTGTGGCGGTTGTACCGATGAGATATGTGATTATAGCGGTTTTGTTGGAGGAATGGACCAGGTACTCGCCAATGAGGAGATCGAGCACGGAAAGATTGAACCGAAGACTGAGAGAGTGGTGGTTTAGCATACCAGCCAGCAGCTCCTGTTGTACTGGAAAAGGTCAACGATGACAAGAAAAAGAAGTGAGTAATATGATAATCAATGTTTGTTTGTTGTAAGCAAATGTAAATATATCATAGTTCGCTGCTACTTTTAAAATGTTTGGATTTTGTCTAATATTTCTTTCTTTGTGGATGATGAGCATTTTACAAAAATAAACTTAGTTGGATGACATAATTGAGAAAGTTTGTTTCACTGAAAGGTCATGTTTAGCAAAATGGAGTAAACAACCATAACTGGAAGGGGACTTGAGAATCTCGTCCCACAACATAATCTTGGAAAATATTGAAATACTTTATAGATATGAATATTATATAAATTTCATGTTTAATATTAGTATGCAGTTATGTTAATTATTCACAAAATATAAAAGCTAAAAATTAAAGTAACGAAAGTTATAAAATGAATTTTAAGTGTATTTAGTTGGCAAAGACTTGTATATAAAAGTCTTTTAAAACATTTAAAAAACGAAAAAACTTATTAAACTGGCCCAATTCACTAAACCGAACCAGTGGTGGATCTGATACTTGGTCCGGACCGGTCTGGTCTTTAATTTGTTAATGATGATGTGAAAAAGTAAAAGCATAAAAGATAAGTCATTTATCTCTTTATTTGATTAATTTTTCTATATCATCCGTCTCTTTCTTGTCACAAGTTTTGTAACCTGTAGATCTACACTAATATGTAATTTTTTTATGATGTAAGCTCATAAGATTTGCCCACATATGCATACAACAATTTAAGTATGCTTATACAAGATTTGTGTATTTTAATAGTTGTGTTACAATCTCACACAAAAATGAATGTTCCATATTATTTTCTTTATTTGTATACATATCAATGTCTTAATTTTGCATATTGGGTTAAAATAGGCAGCAACATAACACAGAGCAAGGCGAAATGGACAGCACCTGATATGAAACAAACCAATGGTTTTGCCCATGGCTTTATAGCCTAGTGACATCTTGGGGGTGGGATAAAGCTTATGGACCAAGAGGTCCTGGGTTCGATTCCTACAAAGGGGGTTTTCCCATATTTATTGGGTTTCCTCCTGAATTGGTGTATAGGCATTATGTCTAGTGGAGATGGATATGATCGGGTGGTTCTGCTGGTGGCACGATGATACTCCAGTAGTCCGTCAGTGATCCAAATTTGCCGTTCAAAAAAAAACGTCGGGGTTAACAACTTAACAGCTTAGCAACAAATAAATTGTGTTTATAAAATGCGTTTACCGCCTTTGACTCCACTGCCAGTGGGTTTTGCAATCTTTCTTTCAAGGGGGCTCATTTCAACACGAGCCCTTTCTGGTCATAATCCGTTTCAAACTGGCCCACATCAATAACAATCCGTTTTGAACTGATCTCATTTTTAACCCAAATCAGTTTTACCCGTTACTAGGTTTGCAAGGTTTTGGACCTTGTTGGTACATTTATGTTTTTTAATGCAATGTGAAGGATATTTAATTAAGAATAGAAACTTATGTTTACAAAAAAACCACTCTAATCATCATACCAAATGTCCAGAATTCAAAACCAGCAAACTCAAAATCTTTGTAAATCAAAACCACAACTAATATTTCATGTCTCAGACAAAACTCAGAACACCACTGATAGCAGACTAATCTTCATTATCCATTCCTGCAGGTTGATCTCTCCTACCTGGCCCACCAGCTGGTTTTGACATTATTATCTGCAGAACTCATCCATCATTTAAAATTAAATTTACACTCTCCTAATCATAATGTCAAAAGACATATATATAGCTCCAAAAGTATTATAATGTTCCCTCCATTCCACATAAATAGACCTTCAACTTTAACGACAGAATGTCATGTAAGAACATTGTGCTTTGGATGAAAGATGAGGCCAGTTAAGATGTTTTAGAAAACATAAAATTTTGGCATTTCTAAATTACTGGGTATGATTTTTTTTTCAAATCAAGCTCATTGTAATTCCCCATGTGCGTCTATAGATATAAGTTAAGAGCCCGAAAAAAGGTAAAAATGTTAAGTACCTGATCAACACGTAGAACGGTACAAACTGCATCTGCAGCATACTTGAGCGCATGAAACCTAGAATTACACAAGTCAAACCACTTCAACATACGAAACTTACAGTGCTAGAAAAGAGCCAGGTTGAGGTTTTAGCATGCCATGATAATGATGATGCAAATTATAATACTAATGAAGTCGAGTTTTAAAAATGATGAATCCGCTGATTAAGGTTTACAATCACATTCAGTTTTGAATGGGGTAAATAAAAAGGTGAGCAGAGCTGCTTACTTGGTGACGAAAAGATCCCATATTTTCAATGTTGAGACATCCTTACATGCTCCTCCTTCCAAGTCGATGCCAACTTTGATGTTTTCCGGCTGAATGCTCTGCGTATAAACTAGATATGATCTCCATGGCATTAAGCCCAGCATTTTCAGCCAAGGTTTTTGGTATCATTTCAAAGCTCTCAGCGAACCTTGCAATAGCATACTGATCTAATCTGCAATACCAATAACAAAAATGTCAAAACAAATGTCACCTCACTTAAGAATTGTTTATGAAAGCAGATACCCTGTCTCTGTGAAAGAAAACTCCTTCAGTTTTCTGGCTAATTCAATTTCAGTGGCTGCAGCTCCAGGTACAATTCTACTGTCCCTGCATAATGCCTGAAACATAAACAAAGAGACTGTTAAAATCAGCAGAACAAAATAATGTTCAAATGTTGAACATTTATATTACACAACCTTGTAAGTATTGACACCATCATCAACAGCCCTTTCCAAATCATCCAAAATGCTATCAGGACTTGCTCGCAGCAAAACAGTGGTCACTGAGTTCCCACCTTGTTCATTTCTTACAACAGTTACCTAAACCCAAATAAATAATTATTCAAACACGTCATGTTAGGTTATGCTGAAAAAAGGAAAGAAGTTACACAAATAGATAAAGAAAAGAACATTACCCTAGAACCACCGATCTCCTCAGCTGAGATGGAATCGACATATCCAAGATCATCAGGGTTTACAACACTCCCAAGCTTCAACTGAATTCAGAAAAAAATGTTTGTTAAGACAAATGATTGGCTAACACTACTGTATATTGAACAAAGACACGTTCTGCTGCTTACAAGAGCAACAACACCTGTTGTGCGACAGAAGCGGCGAAGTTCAAACTTGGACCCAATTTTCAAGACCATGAGCCTGTAATTAGTTACAAATTTTAAATTGATATAGGTTAATGCAGCTTTTGACATAACCAAATAACTACTAAATAAATTACACAAACAAGTAAAGAAGAAGCATACTTGTAACGCTCACAAAAATGCAGAGCCATCTCTCCGACAGCCGTTCCACTAACTATGACCTTCGCACCAGAGTCTGCGACAACTTTGATGAGCTCTTCAACCTTTGCTTCTTCAGTTTTAGCATAATTTTCAAGCTGTAATAAAAACAAAACTCAGGTACAAACTATTAACTATAAGAAACATAACTGAATCGGTTTTAAACTACCTAAACCCTAAACCCTTACATAAAAAATGGTGGCTAACTTATGACATGTCACACACACACACACATATATATAAATACATATACATGACGAGTAAAGGATCAGAAACTTTAAACGCATTGACAGCTTGATCAATAAGCAAGACAAATTAACGATCACTTTCCTACTGCCCAAAAAGTTGTATAGATAACCCATGCTGATCACCAAACGGATGTCCTCATAAAGACAAAAAATGAACTTGTTTATAAGCGCAGACTGGAACATTTTCCTTTATTAAAAGACTCAAATATCTTTATCAAAGAATCAAAATGTAAAAGAGACATGCAATGTACAAAGATAGTATGCATCAACCAATTGATAACAAGGGGAAGATATAAAATTTGAGAAAGTTGAATGCTTAGAGATTCCACTCACCTTTGCTTTCTCTATTCTCTTTACACTCCCACTGTATCACCTTTTAGAACCATTCCTCTAACAGTTGTACAGTTATGCAGACCTCCGCCCAAGAGTTTTGCAACTCTCACATTATCAACATTGAAGTTTGTAGGGTTCTTTAGGCAAACTTGAATGCATGCCTGCAGTGAAAAATTAGCACAAACCATTCAGCCTCCTTAAGATGCCAGCCTAATGATTGATTCACAAGAAAAAAAATTACATCCGCAATAAGCGGACACAGAATATCTACTTGTCCATACTGTTTGCTAGCAACAGGAGCTCTCATCCTTAAAATAACTTCATCTTTATTCCTCACATCCATGATGTCCGAACCTTCCTCAACCAATCCTTCTAAGATTTCAACAAGCTGTATACATAAAGGCAATTAAAAATACTCAAATAGTGTAGGCTAAGCATGGAGTAATTAGAGTTAAAAAAAAAGACAAACCTTGTTAATTGCCTTTGTGTATCCAATGATGATATCACTGGGATGCAGTCCCATCCTAATGAGTTCTTCTGCACTCTGAAGAAGCTCCCCGGCAAAAGAAACTACTAAGTTGGCTCCATCACCGATTTCCTCCTGCTGTGCTTTCCCTGCCAATACCAAAAGTTTGGCTGCAGGATGCTGAACCTCAAGCTCGTTCACAATGGTTGCAGTATCGCTTGTCACAAATAGCTTGTCCAGATGGTTGATAACCATTTTATTCATGCCTAACACACAGCAAAATAAGTTATAAAATGCAAAAAGTAAAACAAACACTCTGCAGCCAACTTAGTTATATTAACCATTTCATGATACATACAATTCATTCAAATAATCTTATCTTACAGATACCCTTTTGCTTTCTTTTTCAATTGGACTAATGCATCTACATTCAATAGTGAGTAACTTGTTTTGGATGCAAACATTTAAGAAAATGGGTAAAAAGCACAACACATCAAACGTTTTAACAAGAAAAAAGACAATCTTTCAGTATGTCTGAATCAGTTGTAATCTTGATTACATACATATATGCATAGATCGGTAAAAACAGTAATCTGAGAAAAAGTAAATCTTGCACGTTGACTGAGAAAGAGAAAAAGGAAAGGAAAGATACCATTTGGACCGAGAGAAGTTCTGGTAATGGTGGAAAGCTGTTTACAGGCATCGATGTTCTTAATAACAGCTTCGTCTAATCCTGAAAGATGTTTGTGGCCTTCCTTTAGCATTCCCTGGATACCGTAAGATTGAGTTTGAAGCCCCATGATTTACAGATCTCAAACTATGAATGAAACCCTAGAAATGGCGCATGTTTTCTTTTGCTCTGGTGTGTGTGGGAAGTGTGGGAGACGCCCTAATTTTACACCCAGTATAACTATGTATCCATCATTTATAGAAAATTCTCGACCATTGTTTTTATAATATTTTTTTATGAATTGATTTCATATATTTATAATTTTATGAATTAATTTCAAATATACTCTTAAAAATTTTAAAAATTATATATATTCAATAAAAACTAAAATATTATATATGCATTTACAAAGTAGTTAAAATATCAAATATACCCAATTTGATAAAAACAATCTAATAAATGATCATTTTACTATTATTTTTTTAACTTCAAGTTTTCATATATTCTCTCATCTTTTTAACTTCATATTTTTATATAACACATTTTATCTCAAAAGGCTGGAAACCTTCTAAATTCGGTTTTTCACTCGAAAGAAGCTCATAACAAGTTGTGTTATGTTTTTTGACGGTTAAAACACGGTTTAACACGTAACATGTTGTGTTAACTGCTTCTTCCCAAAACATGATTTGCAATTTTGAGTCGAACAACATAGTCCGGGAAGCTTCAATAAGGATTTTGTTTTTACATTCGGAAACCCCGTTCTGTTGTGGAATATACCAAGCACTAAATTGATGAATGATTCTCATTTACCGACATAGCTCATCAACCCTTTGATTTTTAAATTTTGTCCCATTGTCACTGCGAATTTTCTTGATTGGTAATGTGTAAGTCTTTTCTAGTTAACGGAACAAATCCCTCAAAATTCCAAAAGTTAAATCTTTTGTTACTAGAAAGAATACACGAGAATATCGTGAATAGTCTAAACCCTAAACCATAAACCCTAAACCCTAAACCCTAAACCCTAATGGTACATAAAAAATGGTGGCTAACTTATGACATGTCACACACACACACACACACACACACATATATAAATACATATACATGATGAGTAAAGGATCAGAAACTTTAAACGCATTGACAGCTTGATCAATAAGCAAGACAAATTAACGATCACTTTCCTACTGCCCAAAAAAGTTGTATAGATAACCCATGCTGATCACCAAACGGATGTCCTCATAAAGACAAAAATGAACTTGTTTATAAGCGCAGACTGGAACATTTTCCTTTATTAAAAGAGTCAAATATCTTTATCAAAGAATCAAAATGTAAAAGAGACATGCAATGTACAAAGATAGTATGCATCAACCAATTGATAACAAGGGGAAGATATAAAATTTGAGAAAGTTGAATGCTTAGAGATTCCACTCACCTTTGCTTTCTCTATTCTCTTTACACTCCCCACTGTATCACCTTTTAGAACCATTCCTCTAACAGTTGTACAGTTATGCAGACCTCCGCCCAAGAGTTTTGCAACTCTCACATTATCAACATTCAAGTTTGTAGGGTTCTTTAGGCAAACTTGAATGCATGCCTGCAGTGAAAAATTAGCACAAACCATTCAGACTCCTTAAGATGCCAGCCTAATGATTGATTGACAAGAAAAAAAATTACATCCGCAATAAGCGGACACAGAATATCTACATGTCCATACTGTTTGCTAGCAACAGGAGCTCTCATCCTTAAAATAACTTCATCTTTATTCCTCACATCCATGATGTCCGAACCTTCCTCAACCAATCCTTCTAAGATTTCAACAAGCTGTATACATAAAGGCAATTAAAAATACTCAAATAGTGTAGGCTAAGCATGGAGTAATTAGAGTTTTAAAAAAAAGACAAACCTTGTTAATTGCCTTTGTGTATCCAATGATGATATCACTGGGATGCAGTCCCATCCTAATGAGTTCTTCTGCGCTCTGAAGAAGCTCCCCGGCAAAAGAAACTACTAAGTTGGCTCCATCACCGATTTCCTCCTGCTGTGCTTTCCCTGCCAATACCAAAAGTTTGGCTGCAGGATGCTGAACCTCAAGCTCGTTCACAATGGTTGCAGTATCGCTTGTCACAAATAGCTTGTCCAGATGGTTGATAACCATTTTATTCATGCCTAACACACAGCAAAATAAGTTATAAAATGCAAAAAGTAAAACAAACACTCTGCAGCCAACTTAGTTATATTAACCATTTCATGATACATACAATTCATTCAAATAATCTTATCTTACAGATACCCTTTTGCTTTCTTTTTCAATTGGTTTAATGCATCTACATTCAATAGTGAGTAACTTGTTTTGGATGCAAACATTTAAGAAAATGGGTAAAAAGCACAACACATCAAACGTTTTAACAAGAAAAAAGACAATCTTTCAGTATGTCTGAATCAGTTGTAATCTTGATTACATACATATATGCATAGATCGGTAAAAACAGTAATCTGAGAAAAAGTAAATCTTGCACGTTGACTGAGAAAGAGAAAAAGGAAAGGAAAGATACCATTTGGACCGAGAGAAGTTCTGGTAATGGTGGAAAGCTGTTTACAGGCATCGATGTTCTTAATAACAGCTTCGTCTAATCCTGAAAGATGTTTGTGGCCTTCCTTTAGCATTCCCTGGATACCGTAAGATTGAGTTTGAAGCCCCATGATTTACAGATCTCAAACTATGAATGAAACCCTAGAAATGGCGCATGTTTTCTTTTGCTCTGGTGTGTGTGGGAAGTGTGGGAGACGCCCTAATTTTACACCCAGTATAACTATGTATCCATCATTTATAGAAAATTCTCGACCATTGTTTTTATAATATTTTTTTATGAATTGATTTCATATATTTATAATTTTATGAATTAATTTCAAATATACTCTTAAAAATTTTAAAAATTATATATATTCAATAAAAACTAAAATATTATATATGCATTTACAAAGTAGTTAAAATATCAAATATACCCAATTTGATAAAAACAATCTAATAAATGATCATTTTACTATTATTTTTTTAACTTCAAGTTTTCATATATTCTCTCATCTTTTTAACTTCATATTTTTATATAACACATTTTATCTCAAAAGGCTGGAAACCTTCTAAATTCGGTTTTTCACTCGAAAGAAGCTCATAACAAGTTGTGTTATGTTTTTTGACGGTTAAAACACGGTTTAACACGTAACATGTTGTGTTAACTGCTTCTTCCCAAAACATGATTTGCAATTTTGAGTCGAACAACATAGTCCGGGAAGCTTCAATAAGGATTTTGTTTTTACGTTCGGAAACCCCGTTCTGTTGTGGAATATACCAAGCACTAAATTGATGAATGATTCTCATTTACCGACATAGCTCATCAACCCTTTGATTTTTAAATTTTGTCCCATTGTCACTGCGAATTTTCTTGATTGGTAATGTGTAAATCTTTTCTAGTTAACGGAACAAATCCCTCAAAATTCCAAAAGTTAAATCTTTTGTTACTAGAAAGAATACACGAGAATATCGTGAATAGTCTAAACCCTAAACCCTAAACCCTAATGGTACATAAAAAATGGTGGCTAACTTATGACATGTCACACACACATATATAAATACATATACATGATGAGTAAAGGATCAGAAACTTTAAACGCATTGACAGCTTGATCAATAAGCAAGACAAATTAACGATCACTTTCCTACTGCCCAAAAAAGTTGTATAGATAACCCATGTTGATCACCAAACGGATGTCCTCATAAAGACAAAAATGAACTTGTTTATAAGCGCAGACTGGAACATTTTCCTTTATTAAAAGACTCAAATATCTTTATCAAAGAATCAAAATGTAAAAGAGACATGCAATGTACAAAGATAGTATGCATCAACCAATTGATAACAAGGGGAAGATATAAAATTTGAGAAAGTTGAATGCTTAGAGATTCCACTCACCTTTGCTTTCTCTATTCTCTTTACACTCCCCACTGTATCACCTTTTAGAACCATTCCTCTAACAGTTGTACAGTTATGCAGACCTCCGCCCAAGAGTTTTGCAACTCTCACATTATCAACATTGAAGTTTGTAGGGTTCTTTAGGCAAACTTGAATGCATGCCTGCAGTGAAAAATTAGCACAAACCATTCAGCCTCCTTAAGATGCCAGCCTAATGATTGATTCACAAGAAAAAAAATTACATCTGCAATAAGCGGACACAGAATATCTACTTGTCCATACTGTTTGCTAGCAACAGGAGCTCTCATCCTTAAAATAACTTCATCTTTATTCCTCACATCCATGATGGCCGAACCTTCCTCAACCAATCCTTCTAAGATTTCAATAAGCTGTATACATAAAGGCAATTAAAAATACTCAAATAGTGTAGGCTAAGCATGGAGTAATTAGAGTTTAAAAAAAAAGACAAACCTTGTTAATTGCCTTTGTGTATCCAATGATGATATCACTGGGATGCAGTCCCATCCTAATGAGTTCTTCTGCACTCTGAAGAAGCTCCCCGGCAAAAGAAACTACTAAGTTGGCTCCATCACCGATTTCCTCCTGCTGTGCTTTCCCTGCCAATACCAAAAGTTTGGCTGCAGGATGCTGAACCTCAAGCTCGTTCACAATGGTTGCAGTATCGCTTGTCACAAATAGCTTGTCCAGATGGTTGATAACCATTTTATTCATGCCTAACACACAGCAAAATAAGTTATAAAATGCAAAAAGTAAAACAAACACTCTGCAGCCAACTTAGTTATATTAACCATTTCATGAAACATACAATTCATTCAAATAATCTTATCTTACAGATACCCTTTTGCTTTCTTTTTCAATTGGACTAATGCATCTACATTCAATAGTGAGTAACTTGTTTTGGATGCAAACATTTAAGAAAATGGGTAAAAAGCACAACACATCAAACGTTTTAAAAAAAAAGACAATCTTTCAGTATGTCTGAATCAGTTGTAATCTTGATTACATACATATATGCATAGATCGGTAAAAACAGTAATCTGAGAAAAAGTAAATCTTGCACGTTGACTGAGAAAGAGAAAAAGGAAAGGAAAGATACCATTTGGACTGAGAGAAGTTCTGGTAATGGTGGAAAGCTGTTTACAGGCATCGATGTTCTTAATAACAGCTTCGTCTAATCCTGAAAGATGTTTGTGGCCTTCCTTTAGCATTCCCTGGATTCCGTAAGATTGAGTTTGAAGCCCCATGATTTACAGATCTCAAACTATGAATGAAACCCTAGAAATGGCGCCTGTTTTCTTTTGCTCTGGTGTGTGTGGGAAGTGTGGGAGACGCCCTAATTTTACACCCAGTATAACTATGTATCCATCATTTATAGAAAATTCTCGACCATTGTTTTTATAATATTTTTTTATGAATTGATTTCATATATTTATAATTTTATGAATTAATTTCAAATATGCTCTTAAAAATTTTAAAAATTATATATATTCAATAAAAACTAAAATATTATATATGCATTTACAAAGTAGTTAAAATATCAAATATACCCAATTTGATAAAAACAATATAATAAATGATCATTTTGCTATTTTTTTTTAACTTCAAGTTTTCATATATTCTCTCATCTTTTTAACTTCATATTTTTATATAACACATTTTATCTCAAAAGGCTGGAAACCTTCTAAATTCGGTTTTTCACTCGAAAGAAGCTCATAACAAGTTGTGTTATGTTTTTTGACGGTTAAAACACGGTTTAACACGTAACATGTTGTGTTAACTGCTTCTTCCCAAAACATGATTTGCAATTTTGAGTCGAACAACATAGTCCGGGAAGCTTCAACAAGGATTTTGTTTTTACGTTCGGAAACCCTGTTCTGTTGTGGAATATACCAAGCACTAAATTGATGAATGATTCTCATTTACCGACATAGCTCATCAACCCTTTGATTTTTAAATTTAGTCCCATTGTCACTGCGAATTTTCTTGATTGGTAATGTGTAAGTCTTTTCTAGTTAACGGAACAAATCCCTCAAAATTCCAAAAGTTAAATCTTTTGTTACTAGAAAGAATACATAAGAATATCGTGAATAGTCTAAACCCTAAACCCTAAACCCTAATGGTACATAAAAATGGTGGCTAACTTATGACATGTCACACACACACACACACATATATAAATACATATACATGATGAGTAAAGGATCAGAAACTTTAAACGCCTTGACAGCTTGATCAATAAGCAAGACAAATTAACGATCACTTTCCTACTGCCCAAAAAAGTTGTATAGATAACCCATGGTGATCACCAAACGGATGTCCTCATAAAGACAAAAATGAACTTGTTTATAAGCGCAGACTGGAACATTTTCCTTTATTAAAAGACTCAAATATCTTTATCATAGAATCAAAATGTAAAAGAGACATGCAATGTACAAAGATAGTATGCATCAACCAATTGATAACAAGGGGAAGATATAAAATTTGAGAAAGTTGAATGCTTAGAGATTCCACTCACCTTTGCTTTCTCTATTCTCTTTACACTCCCCACTGTATCACCTTTTAGAACCATTCCTCTAACAGTTGTACAGTTATGCAGACCTCCGGCCAAGAGTTTTGCAACTCTCACATTATCAACATTGAAGTTTGTAGGGTTCTTTAGGCAAACTTGAATGCATGCCTGCAGTGAAAAAATAGCACAAACCATTCAGCCTCCTTAAGATGCCAGCCTAATGATTGATTGACAAGAAAAAAAATTACATCTGCAATAAGCGGACACATAATATCTACTTGTCCATACTGTTTGCTAGCAACAGGAGCTCTCATCCTTAAAATAACTTCATCTTTATTCCTCACATCCATGATGTCCGAACCTTCCTCAACCAATCCTTCTAAGATTTCAACAAGCTGTATACATAAAGGCAATTAAAAATACTCAAATAGTGTAGGCTAAGCATGGAGTAATTAGAGTTTAAAAAAAAAGACAAACCTTGTTAATTGCCTTTGTGTATCCAATGATGATATCACCGGGATGCAGTCCCATCCTAATGAGTTCTTCTGCGCTCTGAAGAAGCTCCCCCGGCAAAAGAAACTACTAAGTTGGCTCCATCACCGATTTCCTCCTGATGTGCTTTCCCTGCCAATACCAAAAGTTTGGCTGCAGGATGCTGAACCTCAAGCTCGTTCACAGTGGTTGCAGTATCGCTTAGCTTGTCCAGATGGTTGATAACCATTTTATTCATGCCTAACACACAGCAAAATAAGTTATAAAATGCAAAAAGTAAAACAAACACTCTGCAGCCAACTTAGTTATATTAACCATTTCATGAAACATACAATTCATTCAAATAATCTTATCTTACAGATACCCTTTTGCTTTCTTTTTCAATTGGACTAATGCATCTACATTCAATAGTGAGTAACTTGTTTTGGATGCAAACATTTAAGAAAATGGGTAAAAAGCACAACACATCAAACGTTTTAACAAGAAAAAAGACAATCTTTCAGTATGTCTGAATCAGTTGTAATCTTGATTACATACATATATGCATAGATCGGTAAAAACAGTAATCTGAGAAAAAGTAAATCTTGCACGTTGACTGAGAAAGAAAAAAAGGAAAGGAAAGATACCATTTGGACCGAGAGAAGTTCTGGTAATGGTGGAAAGCTGTTTACAGGCATCGATGTTCTTAATAACAGCTTCGTCTAATCCTGAAAGATGTTTGTGGCCTTCCTTTAGCATTCCCTGGATACCGTAAGATTGAGTTTGAAGCCCCATGATTTACAGATCTCAAACTATGAATGAAACCCTAGAAATGGCGCCTGTTTTCTTTTGCTCTGGTGTGTGTGGGAAGTGTGGGAGACGCCCTAATTTTACACCCAGTATAACTATGTATCCATCATTTATAGAAAATTCTCGACCATTGTTTTTATAATATTTTTTTATGAATTGATTTCATATATTTATAATTTTATGAATTAATTTCAAATATACTCTTAAAAATTTTAAAAATTATATATATTCAATAAAAACTAAAATATTATATATGCATTTACAAAGTAGTTAAAATATCAAATATACCCAATTTGATAAAAACAATCTAATAAATGATCATTTTACTATTATTTTTTTAACTTCAAGTTTTCATATATTCTCTCATCTTTTTAACTTCATATTTTTATATAACACATTTTATCTCAAAAGGCTGGAAACCTTCTAAATTCGGTTTTTCACTCGAAAGAAGCTCATAACAAGTTGTGTTATGTTTTTTGACGGTTAAAACACGGTTTAACACGTAACATGTTGTGTTAACTGCTTCTTCCCAAAACATGATTTGCAATTTTGAGTCGAACAACATAGTCCGGGAAGCTTCAATAAGGATTTTGTTTTTACGTTCGGAAACCCCGTTCTGTTGTGGAATATACCAAGCACTAAATTGATGAATGATTCTCATTTACCGACATAGCTCATCAACCCTTTGATTTTTAAATTTTGTCCCATTGTCACTGCGAATTTTCTTGATTGGTAATGTGTAAATCTTTTCTAGTTAACGGAACAAATCCCTCAAAATTCCAAAAGTTAAATCTTTTGTTACTAGAAAGAATACACGAGAATATCGTGAATAGTCTAAACCCTAAACCCTAAACCCTAATGGTACATAAAAAATGGTGGCTAACTTATGACATGTCACACACACATATATAAATACATATACATGATGAGTAAAGGATCAGAAACTTTAAACGCATTGACAGCTTGATCAATAAGCAAGACAAATTAACGATCACTTTCCTACTGCCCAAAAAAGTTGTATAGATAACCCATGTTGATCACCAAACGGATGTCCTCATAAAGACAAAAATGAACTTGTTTATAAGCGCAGACTAGAACATTTTCCTTTATTAAAAGACTCAAATATCTTTATCAAAGAATCAAAATGTAAAAGAGACATGCAATGTACAAAGATAGTATGCATCAACCAATTGATAACAAGGGGAAGATATAAAATTTGAGAAAGTTGAATGCTTAGAGATTCCACTCACCTTTGCTTTCTCTATTCTCTTTACACTCCCCACTGTATCACCTTTTAGAACCATTCCTCTAACAGTTGTACAGTTATGCAGACCTCCGCCCAAGAGTTTTGCAACTCTCACATTATCAACATTGAAGTTTGTAGGGTTCTTTAGGCAAACTTGAATGCATGCCTGCAGTGAAAAATTAGCACAAACCGTTCAGCCTCCTTAAGATGCCAGCCTAATGATTGATTGACAAGAAAAAAAATTACATCCGTAATAAGCGGACACAGAATATCTACTTGTCCATACTGTTTGCTAGCAACAGGAGCTCTCATCCTTAAAATAACTTCATCTTTATTCCTCACATCCATGATGTCCGAACCTTCCTCAACCAATCCTTCTAAGATTTCAACAAGCTGTATACATAAAGGCAATTAAAAATACTCAAATAGTGTAGGCTAAGCATGGAGTAATTAGAGTTTAAAAAAAAAAGACAAACCTTGTTAATTGCCTTTGTGTATCCAATGATGATATCACTGGGATGCAGTCCCCATCCTAATGAGTTCTTCTGCGCTCTGAAGAAGCTCCCCGGCAAAAGAAACTACTAAGTTGGCTCCATCACCGATTTCCTCCTGCTGTGCTTTCCCTGCCAATACCAAAAGTTTGGCTGCAGGATGCTGAACCTCAAGCTTGTTCACAATGGTTGCAGTATCGCTTGTCACAAATAGCTTGTCCAGATGGTTGATAACCATTTTATTCATGCCTAATCTGGCACCTGAGGAAAACCCGCAACAATCTTGATTTATCACTTCACTCCTTTGTGCTTACTTGTCAAATTTCGGGACGAAATTTCTTTCAAGTTGGGGATGATGTGACAACCCGAATCTATGAGGTTAGCGTTACTTAAATTCCACAATCTTTTGGGCCGCAAACCTACGTGAGACACACACCTCTTGGCTAAATGGCTCAATACATATCATCTCGGCCCATATACTTGTGAAACCCAATCCGAGATGCATGAGCCCACTCCTTTTTACGGGATCCGTATATGTTTAGCTTAGCTAGACAAGCTTCGCAGGCCCAAGCCAAAATTGAGCCCATTCCCTTATTCTTTGTTTACGTATATTATGTATAGGGATACATAGGTTAATTGAAAACCCTAAACAAACCCACGCCTCTTGGGAACCTCTTGTGGATCGCGGTGACAGTGGACGAACCCCCCCCCCCCCTCATCGAGAACATTATCCTATTCGATCCCACTATCGGTTAGTAGAATTGCCTATATGTTGAATCTTAATTGTATATTGTTTTGTCTTGATAATCGTGTTCATCTAGGTATTAGTTATGTGCAATTTGACATGAATATTGTATGATCAAAAGCATGTTTATCATCATCTTGATAGTTATAGATATGTGTGAATCAAATTATTAATGTTTGGATAACTATGTGTGCTTGACTTTGAGGAGTGCAAGTGACAAATGTATGAGTCATGGTAAATGGAACGGTCCTATCAAATTGAAGTTAAATGAGGTTAGATTGTGATAACCTTGGAAAATAAAGGTTGCCCATGTGCTATGGATGTGAATTAATTGAACAAAGTGGAAAATCTCAGTGAGGTTGTCAGTGATTTAGAAGTGTGTGAATTATGCATTAGGATTTCATGTGCTAATAAATGAAATGGCAACCATTTACTTCATCAGCCCAATGATATTTGAGTGCCTATAACAAGTGACGGTTACTTATATTTTATTGATTCTCAATAGCCTAAAACCCATGTGACGAATGTGTTATGTATATGTTTATGTGTGTGGATTTAATGAGATCGAAACCTATTTGAATAAGGAAGTAAGTTGATATATTAACCACGTATTAGCTAGATGATTTCTTGAATGAAACAATGCTGTGACGATTTGATTATGTGCTAGGATTATGTTAACAAGATGTGTGAGATCAGGAGGTTGCCTAACATGTATATCTATTGCAATACGTAGGTGGGCAGTAGGGTAATTGGGTCATGTTGATGTTTGGGCCCAACAAGCGGGCTGGGTAACTGGGGTGTGTTGAACGAGTGTGGTTTCGATACAAGATTCTGGCAACCAAAGTGATTTTTAAGTGTTGTAATTTATTATTGTTTCATGCATGAGGATATATGGAATTGTGTTGTGTAATACATATAACCTGAATGCTCGTTATGACTTGTAAGATAAGATGTGCCATACTTGCCTATCACATGTGGGAAAATATATGATGAATAAGTGAATTCTATGTAAACGAAACTGATTATCATTGGAACCATATTAGGGTTTGGGGTGTCCAACGATAAAACAAGTAACTAAGCCTTACCGAGCAAACCAAAGGTGAGTTCACTGCTCTTTTCTAAGCATGCATCCCGGGAAGGGATATCGGGTAACGTTCCAGGGAGGAATGCAGGTTAATGGGATGTTTGTTATTACTTAGTTTCTATTATGTAAGACCCCCTACATCTACCGATTGTTGCCAGGAAGGCAACGAGGTATTTAGTTGATAGCGCTATTAGGATTGGCACCCTCACACCGTGCCGAAAGGACGGGCGTGAACTAATTACCTTGACCACTTGACCAATGCCTAGATAGAGGCATTGGGGTTGGGCATTCACATCGTGTATATATAAGACCCCTTACATCTACTCGAGGTTATTAGTTGAGCTAATTACCTCGACCACTTGACCAATGCCTTGATAGAGGCATTGGGGTTGGGCATTCATATCTTGTAGCCATTTCGGTAATCGAGTAATAACAACATCAAATCATCAAAACAACGAAACATCAAATCAACATATTAAACTGTTTTACACATGTGACTGACAACTAAACTCAGTAACAAAACTTTGAACTCACCAGCGTAGTCTGACACACTTGTTTGCATGCTTGTAGGTCATTAGCTGATATACATTGGGACTTGCTATCTGGAGCAGCTGGAGTGGATATGGTCTTGATAAACACATTTATCTTATTGGTTTATTGATACATTACACACTTTATTGCTTCCGCTGATTACTTTGGTTTTCATTTAAATTTACAAACAGCATTTTAGTTCAATCAAGTATTTTATCATTTTATTGAACATGTTTGGTATAATTAGTGGCTCATTGTTGGATCGTCGCACTCCTAATAGGGACATACCCTAGGTGAGAATTTGGGGGTGTGACAGTTTGGTATCAGAGCCACTGGTTATAGTGAACTTGGTTTTAAAAATGTTTTTATAAAACCAGACTATAACCGAACAGTTCTGAAAGCGCGAATACGACCATGACACTCAGCTCCAGACCGCAAGGTTCGCCTCTTGTTTACTCATTGTACTGCATAACTAGTGAACACTTACATATGACATTGCATGTAATTGCACGTTTAGCACAACAGTATGAATTCATTACTTGCACGCGTTATGTGAGTATGGTGTTTCCTTAGACATTCTTGACTCGCGTTTCGTGATATTCTTTGCTAGCTACACGAGTTTGAGGAACCATTTGACATGAGTTAGGAGGAGCTGAGATGAGCATGCAAATCACAATATTATTGTGGGTGCACACATAATAATACTGTGGGGTGCATGCGAGTCCCAGTGAGGCTTAACAAGTGAAAAAGGGGTTCCATTATGTTATTAAATCGATGTGAAACACAACAGTTTATAAGAGTCATAGCAGTGATTGTCTCTTACTTGAACATGATCTTTTCACTTCACTCTGAATCCTTACGAATCTCGATGCTATCGAGTATTACCTGAACACCCATCTGAACGCCTAGCGAACTGTGTAGAATGTTAGGTGCTGGCACGAACGTCCCTGAGATGGATGTCTCCACGTCGAATGATTGGTCTATACCTTCCTCACCTATCTTTGTTTGTTTGGACCTAGCGCGTTAACGTCTTAGACCCTGAAGTGCGATCACTTCTGCAACACTCTGGAAACATACCGTGTATTACTCAGTCAACTTGCAAGAACGATGGACAAGAGGATGAACGTAGTACTTCACCAACCTCGGTATTAGGACGACCTTGGCTACCAGCAATGAGCAGCAGCAGATTGACTTTAATCGAACTCTTAACCCTAGTCAGTGACTCATGGGAGTCAACTCTTACGAACCAATCGGGACAAAATCGATGACGATTGACTGTAGAGCGGACTGTGTAACTGCCCGCACCATGAGTAGTGCCTTGGGACGTGGCACCGAATGTGAAAAGATGGACCTTGTTGGCGAAAGGACGCAGGATACCATCACACGCAACAGTATTAGAGGCAACAGTCGCGGCAACATCAAGGTACTCGTGATCGTAGCTTACAGTATGGAAACGAAGGTGACCTCGACCAGGATTGACTGTGTTAAGTCAAGGTGACGACAACCAAGGGAACGGCGGCAGTACTGGAAATTCTCGTGACGAAAACAACGCTAGAAATGAAGCTCATGGAAGGACATTTAGTATTGTCATAGGCTATACCAGGCGTAATAGCAACACGATAGCTTGGATGGGTAGCTATTCGCTTCGTCTCTGTTTAACCCTGATGCTTCCTGAAACCGAACCTGTTGTGGAGTCGGCTGATGCAAGTCAATTGAAGCCTTATATGTTCGCTGGGATGCAAACTCGACCTTGGGGGACAGGTGTTCGACATAGACCTTCCTTCTACTACCCCTGATGGTTACAATGCAGTAGTTAGTGTGGATTGGTTATTCAGAAATCGCGCAGACATACCTTGTGAGGAGGAAATTTTGTGTGGAGAATCGTTATTTGTTCTAAAGAAACAGAGTGGTGCAAAGGTTAGCGCCATATCAACTATGAAGGCCCAGAAGTGTCTACGGAGGGATCACCCCGCTACATTAGCAACCGTTACTGATGTTGAGGCTAAGGAAAAGAGGATCGAGGATCCACCAATTGTTCATGATTCCTCTCAGTGTGCTACCCAAGGAGCTTTCAGATTTACTTCCACCACTGTTAGGCAGAATCTCGGTTTGATTTCACGACAGGGGAAGCCCTGATTACTCGTGCTACATACCGTCTTGCACCAGGGGGTTTGCAAGGACTATCTACAGGAACTGTTGGACAGGAGTTTTATTGGACATAGTTTTTGTTCACTTTGGGGAGCCCCAGCTATATTCGGGATGATAAAGCCTTTTCGTATGTATACTGATTATCCAGAACTCAGCAAGGTGACAATCAAGAACTGTTTGCCTCGACCATGTATTAACGGAAGTCCAAGGGGAGGATGTTACTAAGACGGCATATCAACCGCAATGCGGCCATTGCGACTTTGTATTCATGACCTTTGGGTTAACCAACACACTGGCAGCTTTATGGATCACACGAACCGACCATGCTATTTGATGACGCTTTGAATCATTTACAAGAGAAAAGAACATCATGGGCAGCTTCGTATCTTATTTGAGAGCTCCTGAAGGAGGAGCCGCGCCCCGCGAAGTTTTGATAAATGTAACTTCTGGATGCGAGGGGTACCTTTTTGGTCATATAATCAACGAAGTGGGAATATACGTGGATCTCGCTAAGACCCGTTTTGGTTAGAAACTGACCGACACCAAAGATCCCTTCGAGGATACAGCAATTTCTTTGTCTAACTAGATGCTATCGTAGATTCATCACAGGATTTTCGAAGATCACGCAGCTTAAATCTCTTTAACACAGCAGGGTGCTGTGTTCGTGGGAAATAAAACAGGGAAACGTTTCTTCAGCTGTTGAAACCCAACCCTGCAACGCACTGAACATCACTCCTATCCGAGGGCACTGATAATTTAGTGGTATATCACGATGGTTCGAATCAGAGTCCCGGTTACACGCCGATGCAACACGAGAAGGTGATGGCTTACGTAATAGACTTACAAGGAGAATTGCACGACACACAATCTGCGGTGGAAGCCGTAGTCTTTGCATTTAAATTGGAGGCATTACTTGGACAGTACCGAATACACCACTTAGACCGATCACAAGGGCCTCCCGTATACCCTTGTTTCGAAGGAGCTAAATCGGTTAATGGCGTCGCTGGATAGAACTTTTGGATGATTACAACTATGAAACTTGAACGTGCACGAGCTTTGCAGCTCACTATCGACTCTAACTTATCTGATCCGACTCATCCTGTTCAAACTGGAGAACTGAAGGAAGAGGATTTTCAAGTCGAACCCATGTGGGGAATGGAGAAGTAACCTTGGCGGGTCAGACGATATTCGCTACCTCATGGAACGAATGTGGATCTCATCATACAGTAACTGTAGGAAATTTATGTTGAGCAAAGCACACCTGTCTTGATATTCTGGTCGTCTGGGTTTTGGTGGGAGATACTAGGATCTATAAATCTTACACTGGTGATCGGGCATGAAGGCCCACTTAGCTATGTATGTGAATGATGTTTGACTGGTAGAAAGTCAAGGGGAAGAAACAACAACTAGAAACACACATACGGAAATGAGAACAGACTGCCATGGATTCTACAACTCGAAACGGAACCAATATCACCTGGGTGATCGTTGATTGTCTCACACTACCAGCACACTTTCTTACAATCAAGTAAACTGATGACCCCTCACAGCTGTGAATGTTTCTATGAGAGAGGCGGCTTTTAGGCACGAGGTGCCAGCTCCTGTTACCTTTGATTTGGAGCTATACCTGATTTATGACTAGCAATACACAACACCCTTGGCTCACGTCTAGGCATGACCATTACTTATCACTGTAGGACAACCGGACAGAGCAACGAACTATCCTGACACATGAAGACATGCTGCGAGCATGTGTGTGATCAACTTTAGTAAACATTTGGGAAGGACACTTATCTTTGGGCATTCGGCCGTCACCGTTTTAGTATGCATACAGCACTTTGTGAGGCATTGCATGGATGACAATGCCAACCTCCTTGTTGGACTGAGGTGGATGACAACCTAATCACGGGCTCAGGACTTGCACTCGAAACTTATGGGAAGATCATTTAGATCGGAAATCGTGTGGTGACAACGCGTGATCGCCAGGAAACCTGATAACTTAGGAAACACTGGGAGTTCGCTGCAGGCGAATGTGCCATATCGGAAGTCTCACCCTGGGAGAGTGCGGTACGCCTTGGGAAGCGTGGCAAGGTTAACTTACGTTATGTTCAGCCACTCAAAATTCTGGAAACGTGTTGGCAAGTGGCGTACAATACAAGCTTGAATTACGTGTCGAGTTGAGTAACGTGTGTGTGATATCACTTTTGTCTCAAATCTAAGGAAGTGTTCGTCTGATGAAACACTTGAGATACCCTTATTAGAGTCGGAGGGTAATGACAGGTTGCAGTGGTTGATGAATCTACTGAAATCATGGACCAGGACGTCAAGATTCGTTAACATAGTCGCACATCAATCGTGAGTGTTTGTTGGAACTCAGTACGTGGACCGTAGTCCTTGTGGGAACGTAATAGTCAAAGGGAGCTTTAATATCTCCAGTTGTTATCATGGTTGAATTAACTCCTGATATCATTGAGGAATTTCGGGACGAAATTCCCTTTCAAGTTGGGGATGATGTGGCACCTGAGGAAAACCCGCAACAATCTTGATTTATCACTTCACTCCTTTGTGCTTACTTGTCAAATTTCGGGACGAAATTTCTTTCAAGTTGGGGATGATGTGACAACCCGAATCTATGAGGTTAGCGTTACTTAAATTCCACAATCTTTTGGGCAAACCTACGTGAGACACACACCTCTTGGCTAAATGGCTCAATACATATCATCTCGGCCCATATACTTGTGAAACCCAATCCGAGATGCATGAGCCCACTCCTTTTTACGGGATCCGTATATGTTTAGCTTAGCTAGACAAGCTTCGCAGGCCCAAGCCAAAATTGAGCCCATTCCCTTATTCTTTGTTTACGTATATTATGTATAGGGATACATAGGTTAATTGAAAACCCTAAACAAACCCACGCCTCTTGGGAACCTCTTGTGGATCGCGGTGACAGTGGACGAACCCCCCCCCCCCTCATCGAGAACATTATCCTATTCGATCCCACTATCGGTTAGTAGAATTGCCTATATGTTGAATCTTAATTGTATATTGTTTTGTCTTGATTATCGTGTTCATCTAGGTATTAGTTATGTGCAATTTGACATGAATATTGTATGATCAAAAGCATGTTTATCATCATCTTGATAGTTATAGATATGTGTGAATCAAATTATTAATGTTTGGATAACTATGTGTGCTTGACTTTGAGGAGTGCAAGTGACAAATGTATGAGTCATGGTAAATGGAACGGTCCTATCAAATTGAAGTTAAATGAGGTTAGATTGTGATAACCTTGGAAAATAAAGGTTGCCCATGTGCTATGGATGTGAATTAATTGAACAAAGTGGAAAATCTCAGTGAGGTTGTCAGTGATTTAGAAGTGTGTGAATTATGCATTAGGATTTCATGTGCTAATAAATGAAATGGCAACCATTTACTTCATCAGCCCAATGATATTTGAGTGCCTATAACAAGTGACGGTTACTTATATTTTATTGATTCTCAATAGCCTAAAACCCATGTGACGAATGTGTTATGTATATGTTTATGTGTGCGGATTTAATGAGATCGAAACCTATTTGAATAAGGAAGTAAGTTGATATATTAACCACGTATTAGCTAGATGATTTCTTGAATGAAACAATGCTGTGACGATTTGATTATGTGCTAGGATTATGTTAACAAGATGTGTGAGATCAGGAGGTTGCCTAACATGTATATCTATTGCAATACGTAGGTGGGCAGTAGGGTAATTGGGTCATGTTGATGTTTGGGCCCAACAAGCGGGCTGGGTAACTGGGGCGTGTTGAACGAGTGTGGTTTCGATACAAGATTCTGGCAACCAAAGTGATTTTTAAGTGTTGTAATTTATTATTGTTTCATGCATGAGGATATATGGAATTGTGTTGTGTAATACATATAACCTGAATGCTCGTTATGACTTGTAAGATAAGATGTGCCATACTTGCCTATCACATGTGGGAAAAATATATGATGAATAAGTGAATTCTATGTAAACGAAACTGATTATCATTGGAACCATATTAGGGTTTGGGGTGTCCAACGATAAAACAAGTAACTAAGCCTTACCGAGCAAACCAAAGGTGAGTTCACTGCTCTTTTCTAAGCATGCATCCCGGGAAGGGATATCGGGTAACGTTCCAGGGAGGAATGCAGGTTAATGGGATGTTTGTTATTACTTAGTTTCTATTATGTAAGACCCCCTACATCTACCGATTGTTGCCGGGAAGGCAACGAGGTATTTAGTTGATAGCGCTATTAGGATTGGCACCCTCACACCGTGCCGAAAGGACGGGCGTGAACTAATTACTTTGACCACTTGACCAATGCCTAGATAGAGGCATTGGGTTGGGCATTCACATCGTGTATATATAAGACCCCTTACATCTACTCGAGGTTATTAGTTGAGCTAATTACCTCGACCACTTGACCAATGCCTTGATAGAGGCATTGAGGTTGGGCATTCATATCTTGTAGCCATTTCGGTAATCGAGTAATAACAACATCAAATCATCAAAACAACGAAACATCAAATCAACATATTAAACTGTTTTACACATGTGACTGACAACTAAACTCAGTAACAAAACTTTGAACTCACAATCGTAGTCTGACACACTTGTTTGCATGCTTGTAGGTCGTTAGCTGATATACATTGGGACTTGCTATCTGGAGCAGCTGGAGTGGATATGGTCTTGATAAACACATTTATCTTATTGGTTTATTGATACATTACACACTTTATTGCTTCCGCTGATTACTTTGGTTTTCATTTAAATTTACAAACAGCATTTTAGTTCAATCAAGTATTTTATCATTTTATTGAACATGTTTGGTATAATTAGTGGCTCATTGTTGGATCGTCGCACTCCTAATAGGGACATACCCTAGGTGAGAATTTGGGGGTGTGACACCTAACACACAGCAAAATAAGTTATAAAATGCAAAAAGTAAAACAAACACTCTGCAGCCAACTAAGTTATATTAACCATTTCATGATACATACAATTCATTCAAATAATCTTATCTTACAGATACCCTTTTGCTTTCTTTTTCAATTGGACTAATGCATCTACATTCAATAGTGAGTAACTTGTTTTGGATGCAAACATTTAAGAAAATGGGTAAAAAGCACAACACATCAAACGTTTTAACAAGAAAAAAGACAATCTTTCAGTATGTCTGAATCAGTTGTAATCTTGATTACATACATATATGCATAGATCGGTAAAAACAGTAATCTGAGAAAAAGTAAATCTTGCACGTTGACTGAGAAAGAGAAAAAGGAAAGGAAAGATACCATTTGGACCGAGAGAAGTTCTGGTAATGGTGGAAAGCTGTTTACAGGCATCGATGTTCTTAATAACAGCTTCTTCTAATCCTAAAAGATGTTTGTGGCCTTCCTTTAGCATTCCCTGGATACCGTAAGATTGAGTTTGAAGCCCCATGATTTACAGATCTCAAACTATGAATGAAACCCTAGAAATGGCGCCTGTTTTCTTTTGCTCTGGTGTGTGTGGGAAGTGTGGGAGACGCCCTAATTTTACACCCAGTATAACTATGTATCCATCATTTATAGAAAATTCTCGACCATTGTTTTTATAATATTTTTTTATGAATTGATTTCATATATTTATAATTTTATGTATTAATTTCAAATATACTCTTAAAAATTTTAAAAATTATATATATTCAATAAAAACTAAAATATTATATATGCATTTACAAAGTAGTTAAAATATCAAATATACCCAATTTGATAAAAACAATCTAATAAATGATCATTTTACTATTATTTTTTTAACTTCAAGTTTTCATATATTCTCTCATCTTTTTAACTTCATATTTTTATATAACACATTTTATCTCAAAAGGCTGGAAACCTTCTAAATTCGGTTTTTCACTCGAAAGAAGCTCATAACAAGTTGTGTTATGTTTTTTGACGGTTAAAACATGGTTTAACACGTAACATGTTGTGTTAACTGCTTCTTCCCAAAACATGATTTGCAATTTTGAGTCGAACAACATAGTCCGGGAAGCTTCAATAAGGATTTTGTTTTTACGTTCGGAAACCCCGTTCTGTTGTGGAATATACCAAGCACTAAATTGATGAATGATTCTCATTTACCGACATAGTTCATCAACCCTTTGATTTTTAAATTTTGTCCCATTGTCACTGCGAATTTTCTTGATTGGTAATGTGTAAGTCTTTTCTAGTTAACGGAACAAATCCCTCAAAATTCCAAAAGTTAAATCTTTTGTTACTAGAAAGAATACACGAGAATATCATGAATAGTCTAAACCCTAAACCCTAATGGTACATAAAAAATGGTGGCTAACTTATGACATGTCACACACACACACATATATAAATACATATACATGATGAGTAAAGGATCAGAAACTTTAAACGCATTGACAGCATGATCAATAAGCAAGACAAATTAACGATCACTTTCCTACTGCCCAAAAAAGTTGTATAGATAACCCATGCTGATCACCAAACGGATGTCCTCAAAAAGACAAAAATGAACTTGTTTATAAGCGCAGACTGGAACATTTTCCTTTATTAAAAGACTCAAATATCTTTATCAAAGAATCAAAATGTAAAAGAGACATGCAAGGTACAAAGATAGTATGCATCAACCAATTGATAACAAGGGGAAGATATAAAATTTGAGAAAGTTGAATGCTTAGAGATTCCACTCACCTTTGCTGTCTCTATTCTCTTTACACTCCCCACTGTATCACCTTTTAGAACCATTCCTCTAACAGTTGTACAGTTATGCAGACCTCCGCCCAAGAGTTTTGCAACTCTCACATTATCAACATTGAAGTTTGTAGGGTTCTTTAGGCAAACTTGAATGCATGCCTGCAGTGAAAAATTAGCACAAACCATTCAGCCTCCTTAAGATGCCAGCCTAATGATTGATTGACAAGAAAAAAAATTACATCCGCAATAAGCGGACACAGAATATCTACTTGTCCATACTGTTTGCTAGCAACAGGAGCTCTCATCCTTAAAATAACTTCATCTTTATTCCTCACATCCATGACGTCCGAACCTTCCTCAACCAATCCTTCTAAGATTTCAACAAGCTGTATACATAAAGGCAATTAAAAATACTCAAATAGTGTAGGCTAAGCATGGAGTAATTAGAGTTTAAAAAAAAAAAAGACAAACCTTGTTAATTGCCTTTGTGTATCCAATGATGATATCACTTGGATGCAGTCCCATCCTAATGAGTTCTTCTGCGCTCTGAAGAAGCTCCCCGGCAAAAGAAACTACTAAGTTGGCTCCATCACCGATTTCCTCCTGCTGTGCTTTCCCTGCCAATACCAAAAGTTTAGCTGCAGGATGCTGAACCTCAAGCTCATTCACAATGGTTGCAGTATCGCTTGTCATAAATAGCTTGTCCAGATGGTTGATAACCATTTTATTCATGCCTAACACACAGCAAAATAAGTTATAAAATGCAAAAAGTAAAACAAACACTCTGCAGCCAACTTAGTTATATTAACCATTTCATGAAACATACAATTCATTCAAATAATCTTATCTTATAGATACCCGTTTGCTTTCTTTTTCAATTGGACTAATGCATCTACATTCAATAGTGAGTAACTTGTTTTGGATGAAAACATTTAAGAAAATGGGTAAAAAGCACAACACATCAAACGTTTTAACAAGAAAAAAGACAATCTTTTAGTATGTCTGAATCAGTTGTAATCTTGATTACATACATATATGCATAGATCGGTAAAAACAGTAATCTGAGAAAAAGTAAATCTTGCACGTTGACTAAGAAAGAGAAAAAGGAAAGGAAAGATACCATTTGGACCTAGAGAAGTTCTGGTAATGGTGGAAAGCTGTTTACAGGCTTCGATGTTCTTAATAACAGCTTCGTCTAATCCTAATCCTGAAAGATGTTTGTGGCCTTCCTTTAGCATTCCCTGGATACCGTAAGATTGAGTTTGAAGCCCCATGATTTACAGATCTCAAACTATGAATGAAACTCTAGAAATGGCGCCTGTTTTCTTTTGCTCTGGTGTGTGTGGGAAGTGTGGGAGACGCCCTAATTTTACACCCAGTATAACTATGTATCCATCATTTATAGAAAATTCTCGACCATTGTTTTTATAATATTTTTTTATGAATTGATTTCATATATTTATAATTTTATGAATTAATTTCAAATATACTCTTAAAAATTTTAAAAATTATATATATTCAATAAAAACTAAAATATTATATATGCATTTACAAAGTAGTTAAAATATCAAATATACCCAATTTGATAAAAACAATCTAATAAATGATCATTTTACTATTATTTTTTTAACTTCAAGTTTTCATATATTCTCTCATCTTTTTAACTTCATATTTTTATATAACACATTTTATCTCAAAAGGCTGGAAACCTTCTAAATTCGGTTTTTCACTCGAAAGAAGCTCATAACAAGTTGTGTTATGTTTTTTGACGGTTAAAACACGGTTTAACACGTAACATGTTGTGTTAACTGCTTCTTCCCAAAACATGATTTGCAATTTTGAGTTGAACAACATAGTCCGGGAAGCTTCAATAAGGATTTTGTTTTTACGTTCGGAAACCCCGTTCTGTTGTGGAATATACCAAGCACTAAATTGATGAATGATTCTCATTTACCGACATAGTTCATCAACCCTTTGATTTTTAAATTTTGTCCCATTGTCACTGCGAATTTTCTTGATTGGTAATGTGTAAGTCTTTTCTAGTTAACGGAACAAATCCCTCAAAATTCCAAAAGTTAAATCTTTTGTTACTAGAAAGAATACACGAGAATATCGTGAATAGTCTAAACCCTAAACCCTAAACCCTAATGGTACATAAAAAATGGTGGCTAACTTGTGACATGTCACACACACACACACATATATAAATACATATACATGATGAGTAAAGGATCAGAAACTTTAAACGCATTGACAGCTTGATCAATAAGTAAGACAAATTAACGATCACTTTCCTACTGCCCAAAAAAGTTGTATAGATAACCCATGTTGATCACCAAACGGATGTCCTCATAAAGACAAAAATGAACTTGTTTATAAGCGCAGACTGGAACATTTTCCTTTATTAAAAGACTCAAATATCTTTATCAAAGAATCAAAATGTAAAAGAGACATGCAATGTACAAAGATAGTATGCATCAACCAATTGATAACAAGGGGAAGATATAAAATTTGAGAAAGTTGAATGCTTAGAGATTCCACTCACCTTTGCTTTCTCTATTCTCTTTACACTCCCCACTGTATCACCTTTTAGAACCATTCCTCTAACAGTTGTACAGTTATGCAGACCTCCGCCCAAGAGTTTTGCAACTCTCACATTATCAACATTGAAGTTTGTAGGGTTCTTTAGGCAAACTTGAATGCATGCCTGCAGTGAAAAAATAGCACAAACCATTCATCCTCCTTAAGATGCCAGCCTAATGATTGATTGACAAGAAAAAAAATTACATCTGCAATAAGCGGACACAGAATATCTACTTGTCCATACTGTTTGCTAGCAACAGGAGCTCTCATCCTTAAAATAACTTCATCTTTATTCCTCACATCCATGATGTCCGAACCTTCCTCAACCAATCCTTCTAAGATTTCAACAAGCTCTATATGTTTTGGTCAAAAATTACCGAAGCAATTAAGTGATCAAATTAGTTAAGTGAGGTAGTGTGCTAAAAAGTGTGTTGAAAATATGCTGGTTAAGTTATTTGGAAAACAGTATTCAGGATACGGCTCAGGATTTTGAGCTGTATCTACGATCAAACAATGAGTCAACAATGAGCAAAAAGTAAAGGAAATGACACAAGATGTACGAGGAAAGCCCTTGATCAATCTAGATCGTCGGCGTAAAACCTTGGGAGCTGACAATCGCAGCTGCCTTGTTCTTCTTATTGCTTAAACTTCAGGATACAGTGCAGGATATGGACCAGATCGCTATGTGTTACAATGTTTTTGTGCGAGAGTGAAAGTTTGCGAGAGAGCGAGTGTTAGAGTGTAGCGAGTGAAAATGTGATGTCCTATTCGATCTGGTATACCCACCTATTTATATTTACAAATTAAAAACTAAAATTCCTATAAATATGGGATGCTCCCGAATATTCCATAAGTAGCCATTTAGAGCCAAATAAATCGGGCTTAACGTCTCTCTTCGAACAACTTGGACCGAGTCTTCCGCGGAATGAGTCCTTGTGAACGTTGCTAGCTTCTAACCCACGTACCTGCACATAATCCGTTAGTAATCCTGAGGATACCATTCAGGATATTACCAATATCCTGAACCAGCATCCCGGATGTAAACAGATACTACATAACCAAGATATAAATCAAGATATTTTCTAGGATATGGGCTCAGAATTTCACCCATAACAATTGTCCCAAAAAATGTTACCGTTTGATATCCTGCACTAACGGTTACATTTTTCACGGTGGCCAAGGTAATTAATAGATAAGACTAATGATGTGACCGCTTTCAACTACCCAGCCTATATTTACTCATCATGCCCTATATCTTCTCATCCTCATCTCTTTTTTAATCATAATCGACAAGGAAAAAGGTAATATTCTCTCCCTCATCTTCATATTCATCTTTATCATCTTTCTCCGGCGAAAAATTCAGGCGACTAAATGCCCAGGCAAACAAGGTCCAGTTCAGGTGACTCGGCTCCCACATTTATCCAACAGAACCTTCTCCAAGAACCGGAGAAGGGAACATGTACCTTCGATAGTGCCCACCTGTCAGCCTTGAAATCCTCCGGCATCTTCCCGGTAGGGACCGTATTTAGACCCTTTGACCGGGAAATCCGGTCAGATATGGTTTCCAGTGAGTGGATATGCTTCAGTGCTTTCCCTTTTACCCTAGGGCTACGATTCCCCTTTCCGGATTTCATCACCGAATTCTTTAATATCACCAAAATCTCTTTCAGCCAAACCATGCCAATGCTCTGGCGTGTTTTGTCTGTTCTTGACCAAATCAAGATAAACCACATTCCTGATCTTTCTGTCCATGATCTGCCCCTAGCTTACAAACTTAGATGCCACGGATCATGCAGATTTCTGTTTTACTCTACTTCCGGTGACCCATTGATACTTCGTGCCACCAGGAACGAGGATGGTTGGCAATCCAAGTTTTTCTTTGTAAAAAGGGACTCAATCCCTGGTGGAACGGATTATCCGATGAGATGGTTGAAGAAGGGTAGGATTTAGGGTTTAAAGATGATCCTGCCTCTTATCCTGCTTTATATCCTGAACTGACCAATTTTATTTTCTCTGTTATGTATGCAGCTGATTTCAGGAAGATTGCACCTCCCCTTGCTGATTCTCAAAAAAGAATAGACGCCATCAGACTCCTTTCAGAGGCAGAGAGAAGCTTCAACCCATCTCCACCAACTCCAAGCCCTCTTTCGAGCGCAAACATGTCTGGTAAGGATCCTGCAAGATATCCTGTACATACATGTTTCTATTTGATATTTTTAGGAGAGATTTAGAATTTTACTCCCTGTGTGCAGATTCCAGCAAAGTTCCAGTCTATCTAGACCTTGATGAACTCGACAGCTACCCAACTCCAGCCACAGTCAAGAAAGAAACTCCTGCTGCTACCAGCTCCAAGCTACTCCCGGCTCCCAAGGCCAATCCAAGGACCCGTGCTTCCACAGCGAAAAAGAGGAAGGGCCTTGAAGTCAGTGCTCCAGGTTCAGAAGGGTTCTCCTATGATGAACTCAGTTTCTCTGATTCCTTAGAGCCAATGACATCCTTTCTTAACAAGGTAATATCCTGCCACATATCCTGCACATATATCCTGCGCGTATATCCTAATAGGATATCCTGACAGTATATCCTGGTCAATATATATTCTAACTTATACATGTAATTGATGTGTAGGGCCTCCAGCATTTGCTCCACTTGTAAAATGATGCTTGTGGTACTGTGGCACTCCATGAAGCCAGGATTAAACAGCTTGAAAGCACCGTTGCTGACCAAGGTGCCATTGCCGAAGCGAAGACCCGGCACTATGAAAGCCTGCTGAAGAAGGTCACCCAAGACGCTGAGCTCAAACTTGCCACCGTTCAAATGGATCATGATCAAGCCTTGGTCAATTTCCGGGAGGGAATCAAGGCTTCCACCATCGTCTCCTTGTTACAAGCACGCATCAAGATGGCCTACGAGGCCAAGGAGACGGGCCTTGTTTGTCCATCTTGGCCAGTTGAATCCTGGGTGGCCAAGCTAAAGGAGCTCGGAGGCAAAGCTGTGCCACTTCCTGCTGAAGCTGGTGAGTCTTCTAAGTCAGCAGAGGTGGTGATCCAGGCTGGAGACAAGAAGGATGCTGGAGCAGATGCTGGGATGGATGCTGGTGAGGATGCTGCTCAGGATGCTGGTGCTGAGAAGTCTGAGAAGGTTGGAGAGGATGCCGCTGTGTGAGGGCATTTAGGTGGGCGATGACGGATATACGTGCCAAGGCCAGAGCCCACCTTTTTAAATTTGAATGTTGGTCTGTAGTCCCTTAAACAATTTACTTTTCTGCACTTTAATTTCCTGCACCTGAACAATTTACATTTCCTGCATGCTTTTTGAACAATACAACAGTTGAAGGTGGATGGGTCTCGGTTTGAGATGAAGCCTTCAACTGTTGGGTAAATATGGTAAGGAACTATTAGTGCTCTTAGTGGATGGGCCCTGTTTTGGGGTGAAACTAAGAGCACATCTTTTGGTATTAATAATATAACTTTTCTTTTGACTTTATTATTGTTGTCATAGATATACAAATTTTACTTGTGAAAACTGTTTTGTTTGAACATTTTCTTGGGAACATATTGCAAACTTATCCTAGAAGATATCCTGAAGGATATCTTAATCAGGACATTGACATATAATCTATTAATTATCCAAACAAAAAGGAGAGATCATACCAGAGATTCTTAGAGAATCAATCCTCCACTATAAGTTTGTCCCCAGTGCATACTTATAAACTTGGATCCATCCTTTGAATAGTATAATGTATGTCCCCTGTGTTCGACACAGAAACACAAATATATTTATACTTTGATTTGAATAAATTCTGAATACCCTAGGGCAGAACCCCTGATATCCTGAAATGAATCCTTAGCATACTGGGGATAAACCCTGATATCTGGGGATAAACCCTAAATTTCATGCGCTACAGGCGAGAGTGTATAAACTCCAATTCTTAGAAAGGTGAAAACCTTTAAACCTTTGAGAGTATGAAAACACTCTTTCGTGAGAGAGGGTGATCAATCCTCATATACCTTCAGGATCCAGGATATAGCCAACAGTAATGAAATTGTCAGCCACTTTTACATGAACTGGTCCCGCTACTTTGAACTATACCTAGATATCTTGCGCTCCAGGCGAGGTGTTTAAACCCAATTCAAAAGAAAGGTGAATACCTTTAAACCTTTGAAGGGACCAGAATCCCTTAAACGTGAGAGAGGGGGCCAATCCTCTAATCTTTCGACTTATCCTGAGTACATATCCTGGAGCTATATCCTGCAAAACAATCGTAAACTAAGGTGGGTGTTAGCTTAGCTAACACCCCTCCGATGCTTAAGTCAGTATTGGGTACAAGATAATAAACAAATATATTAAAATAGGATACATACCATTCTGAGATAGAAAACAAATTCTACTCTTACTTGAAATAGAGCCTTAAATGTATTGCATTCCAGGATCTTGGTAGCATATCCCCTTCCATATTTTTGAGTCGATATGCTCCTTTCCCTGCTTCTGACTCGACTTCATAAGGTCCTTCCCATTTCGGAGCTAGCTTGCCATCGGCAGGATTAGTGGTATTTTGAAAAGCCTTTCTTAACACCCAATCACCAACTCGAAATCTTCTAGTCCTTATGTTCTTATTATATGCTCTGGATATTCTTTGTTGATATGCTGCTATCCTTAGTCTTGCTGCGTCTCTTTTTTCGTCTACAGTATCCAAATCTTGAAACAAGGCTTCAGGATTCTGTAAGATAGATCTTGCAGTAGGTATCGTCATTTCTGTTGGAATCACTGCTTCTGCTCCAAATACCAAGGAAAACGGGGTTTGGCCGGTTGCATTCTTTACCGTTGTCCTATCAGCCCACAAAACAAAGGGTAACTATTCCGCCCATCTTCCTTTTTTGGCTCCAAGCCTCTTCTTTAAGTTATTGACTATTATCTTGTTTGAGGATTCAGCTTGCCCATTCGCTTGAGGATGTACCGGAGTAGACGTGATCATTTTGATTCCCCAACTCTTGCAAAAGTCAGTAGTCCTTTTGCTTATAAACTGGGACCCATTATCACAAATGATCTCAGCTGGTACCCCAAACCTAGTCAGGATATTCCTCTTTATGAAGGATACTACTTCTTGGTCTCTAACTTGAACAAATGCTTCAGCCTCAACCCACTTAGAGAAATAATCCGTCATTGCTAACATAAAGACTTTTCCTCCCGGAGCTTTTGGTAACTTCCCTACTATATCCATCCCCCATTTCATGAATGGCCAAGGGGAAACTACAGGATATAGTGGTTCAGCTGGTTGATGTAGTATGTTACTATGCCTTTGACATGCATCACATCTTCGAGCATGTTCTGCAGCATCTTTCCTCATCGTTGGCCAATAATATCCTGTCCTTAACACTTTCGAGAACAATGATCTGCCCCCAGTGTGATTACCACAATCCCCTTCATGTATATCCTGAAGTACTTCTTTGGCTTCAGGATCCTCCAAGCACCTCAAATAGGGTCCTGCAAGAGATTTCTTGTATAAAACATTATTTATGATAGTGAATCGTGATACCTTCATCCTAAATGCCTTAGGATTTTCATTTTTGGGGATGTGTCCATCTTTGAGATATTTCAGAATTGGAGCCGTCCAGGATTTAGGATCCTGTTCAGGATATTCCACTCCAGGATCCCGAATACCCGGTACTTCTTTATCCTGAGGATTCGTTGCAGGATATATGACATGTAATATTGGTATTTGGGTCCCTTCAGGTATCCTGATCGATGATCCCAAATTTGCTAAGGCATCCGCTTCAGCATTATCCTCCCTTGGTACCTGTTCAAGTGTAAAAACATCGAAATATCCTGCTAATTTTTTGAGAATATCAAGATATTCAATCAATTTCTCACCCTTAACTGCATAGGATCCATTAAAATGGTTAGTAATTAACAAAGAGTCAACATATACTTGTAAATTTTTGATACTTATGCTCTTAGCCAACTCTAATCCTGCAATTAAAGCCTCATACTCTGCTTCATTATTAGTAGCAGGAAATTCACATCTAATAGCCTGGGGTAATATGTCCCCCTGTGGCGATTTTAGTAGTATTCCTAATCCTACTCCTCTTATATTAGATGCACCATCAGTATATAATGTCCAGGATCCTGAGGATTCTCCTAACTGTTGAACTTCTAGGTCTACCTCATCCTGAATGTCACTACTAAAATCAGCCACAAAGTCAGCTAAAGCCTGAGACTTTATGGCATTTCTAGGTTCATATACTAAATCATAAGCACTCAACTTTACTGACCATTTGGCCATCCTGCCTGACATTTCTGGTTTCCTAAGCACATTTTTAACAGGATAATTTGTTTTAACATGAATGCTATGTGTCTCAAAGTAATGTCTAAGTTTCGTTGATGCCATAACTAATGCTAGTATCAATTTTTCTAAATGAGAATATCTAGTTTCAGCATTTAATAAGCTTTTGCTAACATAATAAACATGATATTGCTGACCTTCATGGTCCTTTACAAGGACGGCACTTACAGCATTCCCTGATACTGCGAGGTACAGGGATAATGGTTCACCATTCTCAGGCTTCATTAGTAATGGTGCAGTTGAAATATATTTCTTCAAATCCTGCAGAGCTGCTTCATGCTTCTCACTCCATTCGAATCTCTTGTTCTTCTTCAGGATATCATAAAAATCTTTGCATTTTTCTGAGGATCTTGAAATAAATCTGTTTAATGCTACCACTCGCCCTGTTAATCGTTGAACATCTTTCATATTTGAGGGTGATTTAATATCCAAGATGGCTTTAATCTGCTCCGGGCTCGCCTCTATTCCTCTTTTGGTCACCATATATCCTAGAAATTTTCCTACCCCCACTCCAAAATGGCACTTAGCAGGATTTAGCTTCATGTTGTACTGATCCAGGATATCGAATGCTCCTTTAATATCCTGGAGGTGATCCTGAGCTTTCTTTGATTTTACCACCATATCATCAATGTACACCTCCATGGTGTCCCCCAGTTTGTCTTTGAACATCATGTTTACCAATCTTTGGTATGTTGCACCTGCGTTTTTCAAACCAAAAGGCATAGCGGTATAACAATAAATACCTGTCGGTGTCATGAAGGCAGTATCTTCCTGGTCAGAAGGCTCCATTTGGATTTGTTGAAATCCTGAGGATGCGTCCATGAAGGTCAGCATTTCATGCCCGGCAGTGGCATCTACCATTGCATCAATGTCGGGAAGAGGAAATGGGTCTTTAGGACAAGCTTTGTTCAAGTCTGTGTAGTCTACACAAACTCTCAATTTCCCATTTTTCTTTTGTACCACAACCATGTTTGCTAGCCACCTTGGGAACTTAACCTCTCTGATCATCCTGGACTTCAATAATCTCTCAACTTCCTCTTGGTAATCGTATTCCGCTCAAGAGCAAACTTCCTTCTTTTTTGCTGAACAGGCTTGAATGATTTATCAATTCCAAGCTTATGAGTGATAATATCTTTGGATATGCCTGTCATATCCTTATGCTTCCATGCAAAAGTTGACATCCTGCACTTCAAAAAGTTAGTTAACTGTTCTTCAATATCCTGGGGGATATTGGTTCCTACGAGCACCGAGATATCAGGATTATCCTGATCCAGGATAATTTTCTTCACATCCTGCTCCGGATCCTCTACGATATCCTGGGCCCGCGTCTTTAATTGCTATGCTGTACTAGGCTTGGTTGAGGATTTCATCGAGGATGAGTAGCATTCTTTCGCCTCCTGCTGATCACTATCAACTTTGACAACTCCCCAAGGGGTAGGGATCTTGATGCATTGGTGATATGTTGATGGCACAGCCTTCATATCATGAATCCACGGTCTTCCCAGTATGATGTTATAGCAGGATAGAGAATCCATTACACAGAAACGTTGTATCGAGTTGACTCCTTCAACATATACTGGTAACTTTATCTCTCCCACTGTGTTTCTAGCCTCTCCACTGAATCCAACAAGCACGGTAGATTTTGAAGTGATATCCATTGGAGATACATTCATTCTCTTCAGAGTCTCTAGTTGGATTATGTTGACGGAGCTGCCATTATCAACCAATATCCTGCGTACAAAATGGTTAGCTACATATAACGTTATCACCAAAGCATCATGATGAGGATCCTGGACAGTATCCCTATCATCAGCATCAAATGTGATCACTTTGTCAGTTGTGAGGGTAGTCATCCTGACAGGTTTGTCTCTTCTTTAGGTCTTAGCTTCTTTTGCATGTCTCTTTGCCGCCGAATACGAAGTCCCACAAATGTCGGATCCTCCCGAAATGAAGTTGATTATCTTGGCATCCGCGGGAGGTGATGCTGCTCGCTCAGGATCCTTCTCAGTATCCTGACCCTTATTCTTCTTTCTTCCTAAGAGATCTTTCAAATATCCCTTGCTTAGAAGATAGCTTATTTCTTTCCTTAGAGCAATGCAATCCTCAGTTACATGTCCGAAATCTTCGTGGAAAGCACACCATTTCGACTTATCTTTCCAATCAGCCTTTTGTTGATTCTTTCGAGGCCACCTAGCCTTGTCTCCTAAACCCTGCATGGCATACATTAATTCAGGAATGTTAACAGAAAAGCAATATTCAGATAGTTCAGGATATTCTTCAGGATCCTCGTCTTCAATAGCATTCACTTTCTTGTTTTCATTTCTACCATATGGCTTAGAGCGATATGGCTTAAATGAGGATTCTGATTTTCTGTTAGTTGACTCATAAGTGTTAGATGAGTTCATCCTCTCTTGCATCTTCCTGTCATCCTCCAATCGAATATATCTCAGGGCCCTGTTCCGAGCTTCATCCAAGTTCCTGCACGGGTTCATTACAAGGTCTTGGTAAAATTGAGAATCCTTTTGCAGCCCCATCTTGAAAGCTTGCACAGCTGTTGCCACGTCAAGATGCGGAATGTCTAAGGATTCCCGGCTAAACTTGTTTACATAATCCCTTAGGGATTCTTGATGCCCTTGTGTTATCCTGTAAAGGTCACTTGTTAGTTTCTCAAAGCTCCTACTACAAGAAAACTGACTATTAAATAAGTTTACTAAGTGAGCAAAAGATGTAATCGAATGCGGAGGAACATTCAAGAGCCATTTCAAGGCTGATCCTGTTAAAGTAGAACCAAAACCCTTGCACAAGCATGCCTCCTTGAGATCCGGAGGGATAGGGTTGATCTCCATTCTCTCCCTATACTGAGTAATATGCTCCTCAGGATCCGTAGTTCCGTCGTAAAGCTTCATGTTGGGGGTTTGAAATCTCTTTGGGATCTCAGCATCACAGATAGGATATGCAAAATGAGATATCTTGTGGCTGTCTTGGGACACTTCCGGGATCGGCTGGACCACTCCAGGTACACTAGATATCATGTCCTTCAACTTCTGAAGTTCCCTAGTGAGTGCTGATGTTACTCCTGTATCCTGCAAAGATCCACTATTGTTAGTAGCATGAGTATTATTATTATTTGACACGTTACCCGTCGGAGGATTTTGCCCATATCCTGAAGCATATCCTGAGCTCCTCATGGTTGACATCCTGACCGAGGAGGGTATTTCAGGAGTGTGATTCTGAGGAAGACTGGGGACAATATTCCCCCTATTATCCTCAGTATACACAGCTGAACTGAAGTTCAAAGTTCTGGGTTGTAATGGAGTGACTATATCCTCAGCAGATCTGCTCGAGCCAGACTTCAGGAGTTGTATTTCCCTTAACAACATTTGGTTTGTTTCCTGTTGCTGCCTCATTTGTTCCTGCACACTTCCAAATAAGGTTAGAATTTCATCATTTGAAGCTAAAACGGGAGCAGATTCCTGAACGCTGCGAGTAGGGATAATATCCCGAGGTCGTGAAGAGGCTGGCATCCTTGGAGGAGGTGGTGGAAGCACCGAACCGGTAGTAGCAGAAGTCATAGCAGACACAGTAGAGGAACTCATGTTTGATCTTGAGGCCATTGTAAACAATGCGGTGAAAAGTTTTGAAAATAGAAAACCGATTAACGATTTCACAAAATTTTTTAGCAAAGAGAGCACCACTTGCCCCACGGTGGGCGCCAAATTGTTTTGGTCAAAAATTACCGAAGAAATTAAGTGATCAAATTAGTTAAGTGAGGTAGTGTGCTAAAAAGTGTGTTGAAAATATGCTGGTTAAGTTATTTGGAAAACAGTATTCAGGATACGGCTCAGGATATTGAGCTGTATCTACGATCAAACAATGAGTCAACAATGAGCAAAAAGTAAAGGAAATGACACGAGATGTACGAGGAAAGCCCTTGATCAATCTAGATCGCCGGCATAAAACCTCGGGAGCTGACAATCGCAGCTGCCTTGTTCTTCTTATTGCTTAAACTTCAGGATACAGTGCAGGATATGGACCAGATCGCTATGTGTTACAATGTTTTTTTGCGAGAGTGAAAGTTTGCGAGAGAGCGAGTGTTAGAGTGTAGCGAGTGAAAATGTGATGTCCTATTCGATCTGGTATACCCACCTATTTATAGTTACAAATTAAAAACTAAAATTCCTATAAATATGGGATGCTCCCGAATATTCCATAAGTAGCCGTTTGGAGCCAAATAAATCGAGCTTAACGTCTCTCTTCGAACAACTTGGACCGAGTCTTCCGCGGAATGAGTCCTTGTGAACGTTGCTAGCTTCTAACCCACGTACCTGCACATAATCCGTTAGTAATCCTGAGGATACCATTCAGGATATTACCAATATCCTGAACTAGCATCCCGGATGTAAACAGATACTACATAACCAAGATATAAATCAAGATATTTTCTAGGATATGGGCTCAGAATTTCACCCATAACAGTATACATAAAGGCAATTAAAAATACTCAAATAGTGTAGGCTAAGCATGGAGTAATTAGAGTTTAAAAAAAGACAAACCTTGTTAATTGCCTTTGTGTATCCAATGATGATATCACTGGGATGCAGTCCCATCCTAATGAGTTCTTCTGCGCTCTGAAGAAGCTCCCCGGCAAAAGAAACTACTAAGTTGGCTCCATCACCAATTTCCTCCTGCTGTGCTTTCCCTGCCAATACCAAAAGTTTGGCTGCAGGATGCTGAACCTCAAGCTCATTCACAAAGGTTGCAGTATCGCTTGTCACAAATAGCTTGTCCAGATGGTTGATAACCATTTTATTCATGCCTAACACACAGCAAAATAAGTTATAAAATGCAAAAAGTAAAACAAACACTCTGCAGCCAACTTAGTTATATTAACTGTAACAACTCTCATCAAAAGTAATATTTAATTAATCAAATTGTCCAATAAGAAATCCTAATTGAGAAACCCAAGTGATTCTGAACAAACCCTAAAATTTTCATAACACTAGGAATCAGGATCAGGGCCCCTAAAACTCAGGGGGGGTTAAACCCTACTCGGTAATATCCACACAGTTTTACGTGTATTGCGAAATTGATCAAACGGCCAACTCAGCTAAGCTACTGGGACACAAAGCAAGCCTATGATAGACTAGGGTCTCTCGCGCCACTCGACGCGCGCAAGGAAACCTTTCGCGTGGCGCGAGGGGGGCATTTTTCAAGTATAAATAGGATCGTCTGTTTCATGCAATTGGGTGTTCATTCGACGTTCAATTTCAAATTGTACGCTGAGTTATAATCAAATTAGTCCCAAAACACACACTGATCAAATTACTTTCAAAATCATGTTTATTTTCAAAGGTTATAATTACAGGGATTAAGTCTATGTAATCTGAAATTACTGCCAGTATGTGGGGGGATGTGCACATAGCTACTAATTATTTATCATTTGTGGGTGAACGGACCCAACAAGTGATATGTCCACAGTCACAAGTCCGGTCAAGTGACAACTGGATCAATTAATTTAAAAGATAGAAACATTGTAATCGCTCTTAATACTGTAAATTATAACAAACGGGTCATTTTATTTAAATAGAATGATTCACTCAGTATTTCCCGCTGACAAAACCTTTTTCAAACATGTTTCAGGTGATCTGTTGTGATCCAGGAAAAGTGTCGTGAAGCACTATCAGCTTAAGGAAGTGGCTCAGTATAAAATAAAGAAACATGTTTTGTAAAATAAAAGATTTCCTGGTGAAATCTCAATATTGTAAATTATCGGGTTTTATCCCGAATTGTGAAATAAAATAATCGGGAAATATTTCAGTTTTAAAAAGATCCTGAAGAAACTTCCGCTATTAATTAAATACCACGGGATTTCTGTCCCGCGGCTCCTGAAACGAGTCAAACCGGGTCGGGGGCTGTGACAGAAATAAGGTGGTATCAGAGCCACTGATTTAAGCCTATTAAGTATTTAGAAATACTTAATTTTACTGATTGCCAATTATGTGTTTTATTAACTGATTATTTTAATTACAGTATGGGTAAACAAAAGCTGTCAAACATCTATCTTAAACTAGATAGGTCATCCAACGAGAAGGGAAGTTCATCCCAAACAAAACCTTATGAAATTCCTGAAGAAGGAATATTTGTCCGTAAGGCACATTACGAGGAACCACTTTCTCCTAATAGAAGAAGTTTGATTATTAGGAAAAGTCAGGAGGAAATAAGGAAAAACCGAGAGAAGAAAGTTAAACAAGAAACCCAGGACTTAATCTGTAAATCACCTTGGGAGGACAAATTAGATGAGAAATGGGCAAATCTTTATATGATAGCCACAGTAGCAGAAAATGCAAATCTCTAAATACTCAAAAAGTTTTAGCACTTTTATTTTCCAGAAACCTTATTTAGTAAATAAATAAGTTACAGTAAATCGTAGTATAATTTACTTGTCAGTTGTTTTATGTATGCAATAATATTTACGGGTTATCTATAAAATTTTGTTATTTTATTTTAACATTTGGGATGTATTTTGCATATATGCTAAACAGCATGAATGAGATATCTGAAGGTTTAGAAAATCTTAACCTCTATCCTGTTAAGATAGAAGTTTCCAAAGAATTCACCGGTTACTTCGCTGATAAAGAAGAACCCATGGAATTTCAATCCAAACCACTGGCAAAACCTAAACCCAAGAAAAGAAGCAGATTTGTGGGCTGGAGACGTGTACGTAGGAAAAAGCCAGCAACAAGAAAGGTTACCAAAATTGAAGATCCAAAAGACAAAGGGAAAGGGGTAGAAATTGAGGAAAATGTTAATCAAATAGAGATAGAAGCTGAAAAGAGTTTTAAGCAAACATAAAGAGAAGTCGGAGAAAGTTCCAAACAGAAAATGAATCCTTGGGAAGTTTTAGATCATAAACTAGTAATGAGTGACCTCATCGGACCTGCCGATGGAAACCTTGAACCAGCTAATCCAAACCTTATATTTACTGAAGAAGATCTTTTCAGCTACCCACTAGAAGTTCTAATTCCAATCAATCTGGAACCTGCTATTCCAGATCCTATTGTCCAACCTCAACCACTACCAGTAGAATTAGATGAATGGTGGACAACTGATTGGCAATACCAAAATCTTTTAAACAACCCTGATACATTTTTCCCACAAGTTGATCCAGAACCTCCACTATACCCAACTATGAGCCCGGAGAATCTGGCTGAACTTCGTCTTTGGGGCGAAGAGTTAATTGATGCAGGAAATAGGATAAGGGATGTGGGAGAAAGAGTTACTTGGAAGTATGACGAAAGGGAGCGTCGTTTTTAAGAAATTAACTGATCAGAAAATGGGAGTTTGCAGGAATATGTGTTAATAAATAATTATAAAAACCAGTATGTGTAATAACTTAACAATAAAACGTTGTATGATAACCGTGTGTACGAGGCATAATATAATATATAGAAATGAAACTTGGGAAATCGATAATTTTGGTTATACATGTTAATGTGATTATGTGCAAACTGTTTTATTATAATTGTATTTATACTAATTATTTATATAAAATTTATTATCAGATGGCAAACATTGGTAACGAACCAGTAAATGAGGTTAATCAGTCTGAGCAACATCCAGGAGATCAATATATGACTAGGCAAGATATCAAAAATATTGTTGCTCAAGGGATAGCTAATGCTATTCCAGCATTCGTTGCTGCTATAAAGAATCCAATTGAACCGCAACAAGTCGTTCCTAGCAAACGTAATTCTAAAGATAACTTCAGTAATAGTGTAAACGGAGGCAATGATCATGTTAATCATAATGAGGAACCACATCAAGCTCCATTTCCTAAGAAAATGAAAGCCGCAACGCCTGGTTGCACTTTCAAAGAATTTCTTGCTTCTAAACCCACAGAATTTGTAGGCAATGAAGGAGCAACTGCATCACTGCGTTGGTTAGAAAAAATCGAAGCAGTCATTGCAATAAGTAAATGTGCTAAGGATGATCAGGTCATGTACGCATCAAATCTCTTTAAGGAAGGAGCACTCGAATGGTGGAACACTGTGTTACAATCAAAAGGAAGAATAATAGCTTATGCTATGACTTGGGAAGAATTTAAGGGTTTTGTAGAAAGAAAATTCTGTCCTGAATATGAAAAGGAACAGATAACAAATAAGTTCCTAAATCATCGGATGATGGGTGTAGATTGTCGCGGTTATACTTCTACATTCTTTGAATACGCTAGAGTGGTACCAACACTGGCTTCGCCAGAACCGGTACTTATTTCTCGCAACATTTGGGTACTGATTAGTGAAATCCGCAACATTGTTAAAGCTGCAAGACCTCGCACTATTGACGATGCTGTGGAATTAGCTAATACCCTAACCAATGAATTGGTACGCACTCAAGATGAAAACAGGAAGAAGGAATTAGCTCAGAAAATTACCCAAGGATTTCGTACGGGTAATAATAACAGCTTCAAGAGAAGAGGAACAGGGCAATCTTCAACTTTGCCGTTCTGTCAAAATTGCAAAAAGAAACATTTTGGAAAATGCAAAGTATATTGCAATTTTTGCAAAACTGTAGGGCATTGTGAAGAAAATTGCAGAAAGAAATCCATAATTTGCTACAATTGTGGAGAGGCAGGACATTTCAAAACAGAATGTCCTAAATTGGGCAAATCAGCAGACAACAAAACCAAGGCGACCGACGGAACTATTAAGAAGAATGCTAGGGCATTTCAGCTAACCACTCAAGAAGCAGAACTAATCCCAGATGTGATAGCGGGTACGTTCTTAGTTCACAACATTTACGCCAAAGTATTATTTGACTCTGGTGCAAACCAAAGTTTTATAAATACTTCATTCTGCCAAGCTCTTAATTTACCTTTAACCAATATTAGGCAGATTTTTACAGTCGAAACGGCAGACGAAAATTCAGTTAGAATAGATAAAGTTTTGCAGGAAGAAAATATAGAACTTTTAGGACATAAATTCTCTGCAAAACTATTGCCGATGAATTTAGCTGAATTTGATGTTGTATTAGGAATGGATTGGTTAATAGCCAACCATGCTAGAATCCTTTGTGATCAGAATTCTATAGAAATTCAATCACCCACCGGAGAAGTAATCAAGATTACAGGAGATAAACCACGTAAGCCCATGAAGTTCATATCAGTAATGAAAGTTGCTAATTATGAGCGAAAACAAGGAATAGTATATATGATTTCAGTAATCATTAGTACTAAGGGTAAAGAACTTAAGGAAATTCCTGTAGTCTCAGAGTATCCAGATATATTCCCAGAAGATTTACCGGGATTACCCCCAGATAGGGAAGTAGAATTTAGGATTCATCTAATTCCAGGAACTACACCGATAGCCAAGGCACCTTATCGGTTAGCACCCACAGAAATGTTAGAACTAAAAACGCAATTAGATAAATTACTAAGTAAAGGTTTCAGACAACCTAGTTCATCTCCTTGGGGAGCGCCAGTATTGTTTGTAAAGAAAAAGGATGGTTCAATGAGAATGTGTATCGATTATAGAGAACTGAATAAGGTTACAATTAAGAATCGATATCCATTACCTAGGATTGATGATCTGTTTGATCAACTTCAGGGGGCTAGATATTTTTCTAAGATAGATTTACGCTCCGGATATCATCAATTGAAGGTACAAGAAGAAGACATACCTAAAACTGCTTTCAGAACTAGGTATGGTCATTATGAGTTTACAGTCATGCCCTTTGGGTTAACAAATGCACCTGCTGCATTCATGGACATGATGAATAGGATATGTAAACCATATTTGGATAAATTTGTAATTGTCTTCATAGACGATATACTTATTTATTCCAAAAGTCAGACAGAACATTGTGAACACCTTCATGCACTCTTAACTTTGTTAAGAAAAGAAAAGCTTTATGCCAAATTCTCGAAGTGTGAATTTTGGTTGCAAGAAGTGCAATTCTTAGGACACATGGTGACTCATGAAGGTATTCACGTAGATCCTGCTAAGATAGAGGCAATTACCAAGTGGAAGGTTCCACAAACAGCAATGGAAATTAGAAGTTTTATAGGTTTAGCTGGGTATTATAGATGGTTTATTAAGGATTTTTCCAAGATAGCTGTTCCATTAACTAAGCTAACCTGTAAAGCGGTTAAGTTTGAATGGGGACCAAAGCAAGAAGAAGCCTTTAGAATATTAAAGCAGAAATTAACAAATGCACCAATCTTAGCCTTACCAGAAGGAACTGAAGATTTTGAGGTATATTATGATGCTTCAAAACTAGGATATGGATGTGTGCTTATGCAACGCAAAAAGGTGATTGCATATGCTTCAAGGCAATTGAAAAAGCATGAAGAAAACTATACGACTCATGATTTAGAATTAGGAGCCGTAATTTTTGCCCTTAAAATTTGGAGACATTATCTTTACGGAAGTAAATTTACTGTCTACACAGACCACAAAAGTTTATGATATATATTTGGGCAAAAAGAGTTAAACATGAGACAAAGGAGATGGATGGAAATCCTAAGTGACTACGACTGTGATATTCAGTATCATGAAGGAAAGGCAAATGTAGTTGCAGATGCCTTAAGTCGTAAGTATTATGAGAAACAACGACGGATTCGTGCTCTCGGATTAAATCTACAAATAGATTTAATGGAACAATTAAAGAATGTTCAGGCTACAGCAATCACGGATGATGCTGAAGGAATGAAAGGACGAATCAAGGAATTAGAACAAGGAGTAGATGGAGTTTGGAGATTCCACAAAAGTAGAATTTGGGTACCTAAGCAGGGAGACTTAAGACCTAAGATTTTAGAGGAAGCTCATAAATCTAGGTATACTATGCACCCAGGAAACAATAAGATGTATCAAGATTTAAGAAAGAACTTTTGGTGGATAGGAATGAAAAAGGATATAGCACAATATGTTTCTAAATGTCTCACTTGTTCACAAGTTAAGGCAGAACATCAGAAACCTTCAGGGTTACTACAACAATTGGAAATGCCAGTATGGAAATGGGAACTTATAACAATGGATTTTGTTACTAAGTTACCCAAAACCAGAAAAGGTAATGATGCGATTTGGGTAATTGTGGATCGATTAACCAAATAAGCTCACTTTCTACCTATGAAAGAAACCTTTAGTATGGAAAGGTTGGCAAAATTGTATGTAGATGAAGTTGTATCCTTACATGGAGTTCCACTCTCCATTGTTTCGGATAGGGATAGTCGTTTTACTTCTCATTTCTGGAAAAGCTTCCAGCAAGCTATGGGAACTCGACTAAATCTGAGTACTGCATATCATCCCCAAACAGACGGACAAAGTGAAAGGACAATCCAAACTCTAGAAGACATGCTCAGAGCATGTGTAATAGATTTTGGTGGAAATTGGGATGATCATTTACCATTAATTGAATTCTCCTATAACAATAGCTATCATTCAAGTATTGAAACCGCCCCATTTGAAGCACTATATGGAAGAAAGTGCAGAACTCCAGTCTGTTGGGCAGAAATAGGAGAAAGTCAATTATCAGGTCCTGAAATAGTGCAAGAGACGACTGATAAGATTATTCAAATCAAGGAAAGACTAAAGATGGCTCGTGATCGTCAAAAGAGTTATGCAGACAATAGATGCAAGCCGTTAGAATTCCAAGTTGGAGACAAAGTACTATTGAAAGTTTCTCCTTGGAAAGGAGTAGTTAGATTTGGAAAGAAAGGAAAGCTAAGTCCAAGGTACGTAGGACCATTTTCAGTGATCCAACGTATAGGACCAGTAGCTTATCGTTTACAATTACCAGAAGAATTAGCAGGAGTACATGATGTATTTCATGTATCCAATCTCAAGAAATGCTTATCAGATGAATCACTGGTAGTACCTATTCGAGATATAGAGGTAAACGAAAAGCTGAAATTTGTTGAGAAACCTCTTCACATTGAGGATCGAAAGATCAAGTTTCTTAAACATAAACGACTAGTTTTAGTCAAAGTCAGATGGGATTCAAAGAGAGGAGCTGAATACACTTGGGAGCTGGAATCAGAAATGAAGCGAAAGTATCCTCACTTATTCCAGTAAATCTCGAGGACGAGATTTTTATTAAGGTGGGGAGAATGTAACAACTCTCATCAAAAGTAATATTTAATTAATCAAATTGTCCAATAAGAAACCCTAATTGAGAAACCCAAGTGATTCTGAACAAACCCTAAAATTTTCATAACACTCGGAATCAGGATCAGGGCCCCTAAAACTCAGGGGGGTTAAACCCTACTCGGTAATATCCACACAGTTTTACGTGTATTGCAAAATTGATCAAACGGCCAACTCAGCTAAGCTACTGGGACACAAAGCAAGCCTATGATAGACTAGGGTCTCTCGCGCCACGCGACGCGTGCAAGGAAACCTTTCGCGTGGCGCGAGGTGGGCATTTTTCAAGTATAAATAGGATCGTCTGTTTCATGCAATTGGGTGTTCATTCGACGTTCAATTTCAAATTGTACGCTGAGTTATAATCAAAATAGTCCCAAAACACACACTGATCATGAAGTACTGCCGCAATCAGGGTAATAACTCGATCGCTGATACGATTCAATGTCCGATCGATTAAACTATCCAATGGATATTTAAGTGCTGCCCACATTAGGGTTTATGCTTTGTCATTCGTCATTAAATTGATGGATGTTTAAGTATCGCACTTTGTCATTCGTTGTGAAGGTTTTAATCTCGTGAGTTATCGTAAATGCTGTATTAAGTTACTAACCTAGTTTGTGTGCCTGATTATTTAAACTAGGTTATCAAGGCTAATCAGTAGAATAAGCTCTGTTAAATCTGCAATGTGAGTCATTCTCTTTTTATCAAATTACTTTCAAAATCATGTTTATTTTCAAAGGTTATAATTACAGGGATTAAGTCTATGTAATCTGAAATTATTGCCAGTATGTGGGGGGATGTGTACATAGCTACTAATTATTTATCATTTGTGGGTGAACGGACCCAACAAGTGATATGTCCACAGTCACAAGTCCGGTCAAGTGACAACTGGATCAGTTAATTTAAAAGATAGAAACATTGTAATCGCTCTTAATACTGTAAATTATAACAAACGGGTCATTTTATTTAAATAGAATGATTCACTCAGTATTTCCCGCTGACAAAACCTTTTTCAAACATGTTTCAGGTGATCTGTTGTGATCCAGGAAAAGTGTCCTGAAGCACTATCAGCTTAAGGAAGTGGCTCGTATAAAATAAAGAAACATGTTTTGTAAAATAAAAGATTTCCTGGTGAAATCTCAATATTGTAAATTATCGGGTTTTATCCCGAATTGTGAAATAAAATAATCGGGAAATATTTCAGTTTTAAAAAGCTCCTGAAGAAACTTCCGCTATTAATTAAATACCACGGGATTTCTGTCCCGCGGCTCCTGAAACGGGTCAAACCGGGTCGGGGGCCGTGACATTAACCATTTCATGAAACATACAATTCATTCAAATAATCTTATCTTACAGATACCCTTTTGCTTTCTTTTTCAATTGGACTAATGCATCTACATTCAATAGTGAGTAACTTGTTTTGGATGCAAACATTTAAGAAAATGGGTAAAAAGCACAACACATCAAACGTTTTAACAAGAAAAAAGACAATCTTTCAGTATGTCTGAATCAATTGTAATCTTGATTACATACATATATGCATAGATCGGTAAAAACAGTAATCTGAGAAAAAGTAAATCTTGCACGTTGACTGAGAAAGAGAAAAAGGAAAGGAAAGATACCATTTGGACCGAGAGAAGTTCTGGTAATGGTGGAAAGCTGTTTACAGGCATCGATGTTCTTAATAACAGCTTCGTCTAATCCTGAAAGATGTTTGTGGCCTTCCTTTAGCATTCCCTGGATACCGTAAGATTGAGTTTGAAGCCCCATGATTTACAGATCTCAAACTATGAATGAAACCCTAGAAATGGCGCCTGTTTTCTTTTGCTCTGGTGTGTGTGGGAAGTGTGGGAGACGCCCTAATTTTACACCCAGTATAACTATGTATCCATCATTTATAGAAAATTCTCGACCATTGTTTTTATAATATTTTTTTATGAATTGATTTCATATATTTATAATTTTATGAATTAATTTCAAATATACTCTTAAAAATTTTAAAAATTATATATATTCAATAAAAACTAAAATGTTATATATGCATTTACAAAGTAGTTAAAATATCAAATATACCCAATTTGATAAAATCAATCTAATAAATGATCATTTTACTATTATTTTTTTAACTTCAAGTTTTCATATATTCTCTCATCTTTTTAACTTCATATTTTTATATAACACATTTTATCTCAAAAGGCTGGAAACCTTCTAAATTCGGTTTTTCACTCGAAAGAAGCTCATAACAAGTTGTGTTATGTTTTTTGACGGTTAAAACACGGTTTAACACGTAACATGTTGTGTTAACTGCTTCTTCCCAAAACATGATTTGCAATTTTGAGTCGAACAACATAGTCCGGGAGGCTTCAATAAGGATTTTGTTTTTACGTTCGGAAACCCCGTTCTGTTGTGGAATATACCAAGCACTAAATTGATGAATGATTCTCATTTACCGACATAGCTCATCAACCCTTTGATTTTTAAATTTTGTCCCGTTGTCACTGCGAATTTTCTTGATTGGTAATGTGTAAGTCTTTTCTAGTTAACGGAACAAATCCCTCAAAATTCCAAAAGTTAAATCTTTTGTTACTAGAAAGAATACACGAGAATATCGTGAATAGTCTAAACCCTAAACCCTAAACCATAAACCCTAAACCCTAATGATACATAAAAAATGGTGGCTAACTTATGACATGTCACACACACATACACACATATATAAATACATATACATGATGAGTAAAGGATCAGAAACTTTAAACGCATTGACAGCTTGATCAATAAGCAAGACAAATTAACGATCACTTTCCTACTGCCCAAAAAAGTTGTATAGATAACCCATGTTGATCACCAAACGGGTGTCCTCATAAAGACGAAAATGAACTTGTTTATAAGCGCAGACTGGAACATTTTCCTTTATTAAAAGACTCAAATATCTTTATCAAAGAATCAAAATGTAAAAGAGACATGCAATGTACAAAGATAGTATGCATCAACCAATTGATAACAAGGGGAAGATATAAAATTTGAGAAAGTTGAATGCTTAGAGATTCCACTCACCTTTGCTTTCTCTATTCTCTTTACACTCCCCACTGTATCACCTTTTAGAACCATTCCTCTAACAGTTGTACAGTTATGCAGACCTCCGCCCAAGAGTTTTGCAACTCTCACATTATTAACATTGAAGTTTGTAGGGTTCTTTAGGCAAACTTGAATGCATGCCTGCAGTGAAAAAATAGCACAAACCATTCAGCCTCCTTAAGATGCCAGCCTAATGATTGATTGACAAGAAAAAAAATTACATCTGCAATAAGCTGACACAGAATATCTACTTGTCCATACTGTTTGCTAGCAACAGGAGCTCTCATCCTTAAAATAACTTCATCTTTATTCCTCACATCCATGATGTCCGAACCTTCCTCAACCAATCCTTCTAAGATTTCAACAAGCTGTATACATAAAGGCAATTAAAAATACTCAAATAGTGTAGGCTAAGCATGGAGTAATTAGAGTTTAAAAAAAAAGACAAACCTTGTTAATTGCCTTTGTGTATCCAATGATGATATCACTGGGATGCAGTCCCATCCTAATGAGTTCTTCTGCGCTCTGAAGAAGCTCCCCAGCAAAAGAAACTACTAAGTTGGCTCCATCACCGATTTCCTCCTGCTGTGCTTTCCCTGCCAATACCAAAAGTTTGGCTGCAGGATGCTGAACCTCAAGCTCGTTCACAATGGTTGCAGTATCGCTTGTCACAAATAGCTTGTCCAGATGGTTGATAACCATTTTATTCATGCCTAACACACAACAAAATAAGTTATAAAATGCAAAAAGTAAAACAAACACTCTGCAGCCAACTTAGTTATATTAACCATTTCATGAAACATACAATTCATTCAAATAATCTTATCTTACAGATACCCTTTTGCTTTCTTTTTCAATTGGACTAATGCATCTACATTCAATAGTGAGTAACTTGTTTTGGATGCAAACATTTAAGAAAATGGGTAAAAAGCACAACACATCAAACGTTTTAACAAGAAAAAAGACAATCTTTCAGTATGTCTGAATCAGTTGTAATCTTGATTACATACATATATATGCATAGATCGGTAAAAACAGTAATCTGAGAAAAAGTAAATCTTGCACGTTGACTGAGAAAGAGAAAATGGAAAGGAAAGATACCATTTGGACCGAGAGAAGTTCTGGTAATGGTGGAAAGCTGTTTACAGGCATCGATGTTCTTAATAACAGCTTCGTCTAATCCTGAAAGATGTTTGTGGCCTTCCTTTAGCATTCCCTGGATACCGTAAGATTGAGTTTGAAGCCCCATGATTTACAGATCTCAAACTATGAATGAAACCCTAGAAATGGCGCCTGGTTTCTTTTGCTCTGGTGTGTGTGGGAAGTGTGGGAGACGCCCTAATTTTACACCCAGTATAACTATGTATCCATCATTTATAGAAAATTCTCGACCATTGTTTTTATAATATTTTTTTATGAATTGATTTCATATATTTATAATTTTATGAATTAATTTCAAATATACTCTTAAAAATTTTAAAAATTATATATATTCAATAAAAACTAAAATATTATATATGCATTTACAAAGTAGTTAAAATATCAAATATACCCAATTTGATAAAAACAATCTAATAAATGATCATTTTACTATTATTTTTTTAACTTCAAGTTTTCATATATTCTCTCATCTTTTTAACTTCATATTTTTATATAACACATTTTATCTCAAAAGGCTGGAAACCTTCTAAATTCGGTTTTTCACTCGAAAGAAGCTCATAACAAGTTGTATTATGTTTTTTGACGGTTAAAACACGGTTTAACACGTAACATGTTGTGTTAACTGCTTCTTCCCAAAACATGATTTGCAATTTTGAGTCGAACAACATAGTCCGGGAAGCTTCAATAAGGATTTTGTTTTTACGTTCGGAAACCCCGTTCTGTTGTGGAATATACCAAGCACTAAATTGATGAATGATTCTCATTTACCGACATAGCTCATCAACCCTTTGATTTTTAAATTTTGTCCCATTGTCACTGCGAATTTTCTTGATTGGTAATGTGTAAGTCTTTTCTAGTTAACGGAACAAATCCCTCAAAATTCCAAAAGTTAAATCTTTTGTTACTAGAAAGAATACACGAGAATATCGTGAATAGTCTAAACCCTAAACCCTAAACCCTAATGGTACATAAAAAATGGTGGCTAACTTATGACATGTCACACACACACACATATATAAATACATATACATGATGAGTAAAGGATCAGAAACTTTAAACGCATTGACAGCTTGATCAATAAGCAAGACAAATTAACGATCACTTTCCTACTGCCCAAAAAAGTTGTATAGATAACCCATGTTGATCACCAAACGGATGTCCTCATAAAGACAAAAATGAACTTGTTTATAAGCGCAGACTGGAACATTTTCCTTTATTAAAAGACTCAAATATCTTTATCAGAGAATCAAAATGTAAAAGAGACATGCAATGTACAAAGATAGTATGCATCAACCAATTGATAAGAAGGGGAAGATATAAAATTTGAGAAAGTTGAATGCTTAGAGATTCCACTCATCTTTGCTTTCTCTATTCTCTTTACACTCCCCACTGTATCAGCTTTTAGAACCATTCCTCTAACAGTTGTACAGTTATGCAGACCTCCGCCCAAGAGTTTTGCAACTCTCACATTATCAACATTGAAGTTTGTAGGGTTCTTTAGGCAAACTTGAATGCATGCCAGCAGTGAAAAATTAGCACAAACCATTCAGCTTCCTTAAGATGCCAGCCTAATGATTGATTGACAAGAAAAAAAATTACATCTGCAATAAGCGGACACAGAATATCTACTTGTCCATACTGTTTGCTAGCAACAGGAGCTCTCATCCTTAAAATAACTTCATCTTTATTCCTCACATCCATGATGTCCGATGTCACGGCCCCCGACCCGGTTTGACCCGTTTCAGAAGCCGCGGGACAGAAATCCCGTGGTATTTAATTAATTGAGTTTAACAGCGGAAGTTTATCATCAGGATCTTTTTAAAACTGCAATATTTCCTGATTATTTTATTTCACAACTCGGAATAAAACCCGGTAATTTACAATCTTTTGATTTCACGAAGAAATCTTTTATTTTACAAAACATGTTTCTTTATTTTATCCTGAGCCACTTTCTTAAGCCTGTAGTGCTTCACGGCACTTTTCCTGGATCATAACAGATCTCCTGAAACATGTTTGAAAAAGGTTTTGTCAGCGGGAAATACTGAGTGAATCATTCTATTTACATAAAATGATGTATAGTTATTAATTACAGCATAAGAGCGATTACAATGGCTTCTATCTTATTTTTATCTGGCACCGTGTCACAATGGTGACACGTCACAATGGTGATGATGGTCATACCACTATTAGATCAATGAACCTAAATAGTGATGATTATCCCTGTAGGTCAATGAAGCTAACAGTGATTATCCCGAGTAGGTCAATGAACCTAACTGGGAGAAAATTAGTAATGTGCACAATACCCCACTAGCCAGTGATTCAAGATATCCACGACTTAGTCCCTGTAATTATAACTTTTGAAAACAATTTGAGGTATTGTAAAATAGTTGATAAAAAGAGAATGACTCACATTGCAGATTTAATTTGAGCAGAGCCTAGCCTACTGATTTAGCCTTTTCAACCTAAATTTAATAACAGGCACACAATTCTGGGTTAATAATCAATACAGCATTTACGATAACTCACGAGATCAAACCCTCAAAACGAATGACAAAGTGCGATACTTAAACATCCATTGAATTAACAACGAATGACAAAGCATAACCCTAATGTGGGCAGCATTTAAACATCCATTGGATATATTGATCGATCGGACAATGAATCGTAATAGTGATCGAGTTAATACCCTGATTGCGGCATCGATTAGTGATCCGTGTGTGTTGATTGTGGTAAACAGAGCATAACTCAGTGTATATTTCGAAGTTTTTCGTCGAACTGAAGCCAGGAATCAAGTCCCAGGCCCCTGTATTTATACCCAAATTTGGAATCTCCCGCGTGTCGCGATAGAAACACCTACCTCTGTCGCGTGTCGCCTGAGGTGACATTTTTAGGGTAGGGTAGGCACGTGTCCAACTAGCTCAGGTGAGTCGACGTTGCGTGAATTTTCCAATTTGACAGCGTTTTATAAAGATAATTGTAACTAGGGTTTACCCCCCCTGAGTTTTAGGGGCCCTAATCCTGATTCCAAATGTTCTGAAAATTTTAGGGTTTGTTCAGAATCACTTGGGTTTCTTAATTAGGGTTTCCTATTGGTCAATTAAAGTAATAATTAATACTTTTTAATGAGAGTTGTTACATTCTCCCCACCTTAATAAAAATCTCGTCCTCGAGATTTACTGGAATAATTGAGAATACTTTTGCTTCTTTTCTGATTCCAGTTTCTAAGTGTATTAGGGTTCTATCTTTAAATCCCATTTTACTTGAACTAACACTAATTGTTTGTGTTTTGAGAAATTTGATCTTTCTATCTTCTATCTGAAGAGGTTTCTCCACAAATTTTAACTTTTCATTTACCTCTATATCTTGGAGAGGTAATACCAAAGATTCTTCAGAGAGACATTTCTTGAGATTTGGATACATGAAATACATCATGTATTCCAGCTAACTCTTCTGATAGCTGTAAATGATAAGCAACTAGTCCTATACGTTGAATCACTGAAAATGGTCCTACGTATCTGGAACTTTCCTTTCTTAACAAATATAACAACTTCTTTCCAAGGAGATACTTTCAATAGTACTTTTTCTTCAACTTAGAATTCTAACGGCTTACGTCGATTATCAACATAGCTCTTTTAACGATCTCTAGCCGTCTTCAGCCTTTTCTTCGTGATACTAAATATCACAGTCGTAGTCACTTAGGATTTGTATCCATCTTCTTTGCCTCATGTTTAATTCTTTTTGCCCAAATATATATCTTAAATTCTTATGATCCGTATAGACAGTAAACTTACTTCCATACAGATAATGTCTCCAAATCTTAAGGACAACAATTATGGTTCCTAGTTCTAAATCATGAGTAGTATAATTTTCTTCGTGCATTTTCCATGATTCATACGCAATTACCTTTTTGCATTGTATTAACACACACCCAAATCCTAGCTTTGAAGCATCACCGTATACTTTAAAATCTTATGTTTCTTCTGGTAAGGCTAGGATTAGAGCATTGGTTAATTTCTGTTTCAAGATCCTAAAGGCTTCTTCTTGTTTAGGTCCCCGTTCAAACTTAACGGCTTTACAGGTTAGCTTAGTTAATGGTACAGCTATCTTGGAAAAAAAATCCTTAATAAACCGTCTATAATATCCAGCTAAACCTATAAAACTTCTAATTTCCATTGCGGTTTGCGGAACCTTCCAATTGGTAATGGCCTCTATCTTAGTAGGATCTACATGAATACCTTCGTGATTTACCATGTGTTCTAAGAATTTCACTTCTTTTAGCCAAAATTCACACTTCGAGAATCTGGTGTAAAGCTTCGCTTTTCTTAACAAAGTTAAGAGTGCATGCAAGTGCTGACAATGTTCTTCCTGAATTTTGGAATAAATAAGTAGATCGTTGATGAAGACAATTACAAATTTATCCAAATATGGTTTACAGTATCCTATTTATCATGTTCATGAATGTTGCAGGTGCATTCGTTAATCCGAAGGGCATGCTTGTAAACTCGTAATGACCATACCTAGTCCTGTATGTACTTTCAATTGATGATATCCGGAACGTAAGTCGATCTTAGAAAATATCTATCTCATCAATTCTAGGTAATGAGTATCGATTCTTAATTATAACCTTATTCAATTCCCTATAATCAATACACATTCTCATCGAACCATCATTTTTCTTAATAAATAACACTAGTGCTCCCTAAGGGATGAACTAGGTTATATGAAACCTTTACTTAATAATTCATTTAATTATTTCTTTAATTCTAACATTTCTGTGGAATCTAACCGATAAGGTGCCTTGGCTATCGGTATAGTTCCTGGAATTAGATGAATCCTAAATTCTACCTCCTTATCTGGTGGTAATCCTGGTAATTCTTCTGAGAATACATCTGGGTATTCTGAAACTACAGAAATTTCCTTACGTTCTTTATCTTTAATGATTACTAAAATCATATATACGATTCCTTGCTTTCGTTCATAATAAGCAACTTTCATTACTAATATGAACTTTATGGGTTTACATGGCTTATCTTCTGTAATCATTATTACTTTTCCAGTGGTGCACAAATTTCTATGGAATTCTTATCACAGATAATTCGAGCATGGTTGTTTAATCCATTCCTAACACATAACATCGAATTCAACTAATTTTATAGATAATAGGGTTGCAGAAAATTTAAGACCTGAAAGTTCTATTTCTACTTTTTGTAAAACCTGATCTATTTTAACTAAATTCCCATCTGCAGTTTCGACTGTAAAAATCTGCCTAATGCTGGTTAACGGTAAGTTAAGAGTTTGGCAGAATGAAGTATTTATAAAACTTTGGTTTGCACCATAGTCAAATAATACTTTTGTGCAAACGTTGTGAACTAAGAACATACCGGCTATCACATCTGGAATGAGTTCTGCTTCCTTAGCAGTCAGTTGGAAGGCTCTTACATTCCTTTTTGCTCCTTCTACAGGTTTGGCTTTATTGTCAGATAGTTTGTTCAGTTTTGGACAATCTGGCCTAAGATGTCCAGCTTCTCCACAGTTATAGCAAACTGAAAATTTCTTCCTCCTGCAGTCTTCTTCTTGATGCCCTGGAATTTTGCAAAAATTGCAATATCCTTTGCATCTTCCAAAATGCTTCCTTTTGCAAAATGAACTAGTAGAAGATTGCCCATTCCCTCTTTTCTTGAAATTGTTATGGTTATCCGGACGGAATCCTTGGGTAATCTTTTGGGCTACTTCCTTCCTTCTATTTTCTTCTCTTGTCCGTACTAGTTCGTCAGTCAGAGTATTGGCTAAATCCACCGCATCATCAATTGTGCGAGGTTTCGCAGCCTTGACGATATTACGAATTTAGGAAATCAATCCCCAAATATAACGAGAAATAAGTACCGGCTCTGGCGAAGCCAGGGTTGGTACCACTCTAGCATACTCGAAGAATGTCGTAGTATACCCTCGACAATCTACATCCACCATCCGGTGGGTTAGAAACTTATTTGTCATTTGTTCCTTTTCATACTCGGGACAGAATTTTCTTTCTACAAAGCTCTTAAATTCTTCCCAGTTCATAGCATACGCCATCCTTCTTCCTTTTGCTTGTAACACCGTATTCCACCATTCTAGCGCTCCTTCTTTGAAAAGGTTTGACGCATACATGACCTGATCATCCTGAGCACATTTACTTATGGCAATTACTGCCTCGGTTTTCTCTAACCAACGCAGTGCCGCAGTCGCTCCTTCATTGCCTGCAAACTCAGTGGGTTTACAAGCAAGAAATTCTTTGTAAGTGCAACCAGACGTTGCAGCTTTCATTTTCTTAGGGAGCGGAGCTTGCCGTGGTTCATTATCATGATTAACATGATCATTGCCTCCGTTTACGCTATTACTGAAGTTATCTTCAAAAATACGTTTGCTAGGAACAATTTGTTGCGGTTCGATTGGATTTTTAATAGCAGCAACGATTGATGGAATAGCGTTGGCTATCCCTTGAGTAACTATTGCTGGAATAGCGTTGGCTATCCCTTGAGAAACGATATTTTCTATATCCTGCCTAGTCATATATTGATCCCTCGGTTGTTGCTCAGATTGGTTAATCTCATTAACTGGTTCATTATTAGCGTTTTCCATCTGATATCTAATTTATAGTTAAATAATTAGTATAAAAGAAATAATCAAATGTCACAATTAATTGCACATAATCACATAAACGAATATACAAACAAAATTTTATAAATTTTCTAAAATTTTATTTGTTTTATAGATTATAGCATGCTTCTATATACAGCCATTGTATTATTTATTTTACAAATACTTATTTTACTATTACTATTATACCACCATAGTTCCATAAATCCCCTATCCTTTGTCAGATGATATTCTAGTAACGGCGTTTACTCTCATCGTATTTTCAGGAGATCTGTCTCCCAATCTCTTGGATCCTATTCCCAGCATCCATTAGTTCTTCGCCAAAGTGGCGGAGTTCAGCCATATTCTCGTTACTCATTGGTGAATTTGGTAAAGGTTCGGAATTGAACTGAGGAAAAAGCTTATAGGGATTTTTTTGTAACTGTATTTCATTAGTCAACCATTCGTCTATTTGCGAGTGGATTGAAGGGTTTGGAATAGCTGGTTCTAAGTTCATTGGTAGTTGTGTTTCAAGAAATTGAATAAAAACACTTTCATTAACAGGCTTAATAGTATTATAGCTTGCCAATATAAAATCTAGCTCTTCCTGAGATGGTAACCCCTCAATTTGTCTAGAGCTTTCCCCAATTTCCATTTTCTTAGACTTGGGTTTTTCAAGAGGTAAAGCGTTGAATTCTAAAGGTTCTTCTATGTCTGGTATATACCTATTGAAATCTCTAGAAACCTCTATTCTTACCGGATAGAGATTTAAATTCTGGAGGGCGTCAGACAAGTTACTCATGCTGTTGTGCAAAATACACACAATTACTAAGTTAAAAATTTATATCAAATTTTATAGAAAACCTTTAAATATTATTTCATATTGGGTAACTATGAAACAACCGAATATGAAAACATACTAGGTTTTATTTATAAATTTATTTATTTACTGAATAAGGTTTATAGACTGTAGATAATAAAAGTGCTAAAACTTTGAGTCAGAATATTTAAAGATTTGTATTTACTGCTACAGTGGTTAACATATAAAGATTTGCCCATACTATACAAAATTAGTCAGATAATAAAACACATAATCACAAAATAGCAATTAATAAAATTTATTAAGTATTTCTAAATACTTAATTGGCTTAAATCAGTGGCTCGATAAGTGGCTCTGATACCACATTTTTCTGTCACGGCCCCCGACCCGGTTTGACCCGTTTCAGGAGCCGCGGGACAGAAATCCCGTGGTATTTAATTAATTGAGTTTAACAGCGAAAGTTTATCATCAGGATCTTTTTAAAACTGCAATATTTCCCGATTATTTTATTTCACAACTCGGAATAAAACCCGGTAATTTACAATCTTTTGATTTCACGAAGAAATCTTTTATTTTACAAAACATGTTTCTTTATTTTATCCTGAGCCACTTTCTTAAGCCTGTAGTGCTTCACGGCACTTTTCCTGGATCATAACAGATCACCTGAAACATGTTTGAAAAAGGTTTTGTCAGCGGGAAATACTGAGTGAATCATTCTATTTACATAAAATGATGTATAGTTATTAATTACAGCATAAGAGCGATTACAATGGCTTCTATCTTATTTTTATCTGGCACCGTGTCACAATGGTGACACGTCACAATGGTGACGATGGTCATACCACTATTAGATCAATGAACCTAAATAGTGATGATTATCCCTGTAGGTCAATGAACCTAACAGTGATTATCCCGAGTAGGTCAATGAACCTAACTGGGAGAAAATTAGTAATGTGCACAATACCCCACTAGCCAGTGATTCAAGATATCCACAACTTAGTCCTTGTAATTATAACTTTTGAAAACAATTTGAGGTATTGTAAAATAGTTGATAAAAAGAGAATGACTCACATTGCAGATTTAATTTGAGCAGAGCCTAGCCTACTGATTTAGCCTTTTCAACCTAAATTTAATAACAGGCACACAATTCTGGGTTAATAATCAATACAGCATTTACGATAACTCACGAGATCAAACCCTCACAACGAATGACAAAGTGCGATACTTAAACATCCATTGAATTAACAACGAATGACAAAGCATAACCCTAATGTGGGCAGCACTTAAACATCCATTGGATATATTGATCGATCGGACAATGAATCGTAATAGTGATCGAGTTAATACCCTGATTGCGGCGTCGATTAGTGATCCGTGTGTGTTGATTGTGGTAAACAGAGCATAACTCAGTGTATATTTCGAAGTTTTTCGTCGAACTGAAGCCAGGAATCAAGTCCCAGGCCCCTGTATTTATGCCCAAATTTGGAATCTCCCGCGTGTCGCGACAGAAACACCTACCTCTGTCGCGTGTCGCCTGAGGTGACATTTTTAGGGTAGGGTAGGCACGTGTCCAACTAGCTCAGGTGAGTCGACGTTGCGTGAATTTTCCAATTTGATAGCGTTTTATAAAGATAATTGTAACTAGGGTTTACCCCCCCCCCCCCCTGAGTTTTAGGGGCCCTAATCCTGATTCCAAATGTTCTGAAAATTTTAGGGTTTGTTCAGAATCACTTGGGTTTCTTAATTAGGGTTTCCTATTGGTCAATTAAAGTAATAATTAATACTTTTTAATGAGAGTTGTTACATTCTCCCCACCTTAATAAAAATCTCGTCCTCGAGATTTACTGGAATAATTGAGAATACTTTTGCTTCTTTTCTGATTCCAGTTTCTAAGTGTATTAGGGTTCTATCTTTAAATCCCATTTTACTTGAACTAACACTAATTGTTTGTGTTTTGAGAAATTTGATCTTTCTATCTTCTATCTGAAGAGGTTTCTCCACAAATTTTAACTTTTCGTTTACCTCTATATCTTGGAGAGGTAATCCCAAAGATTCTTCAGAGAGACATTTCTTGAGATTTGGATACATGAAATACATCATGTATTCCAGCTAACTCTTCTGATAGCTGTAAATGATAAGCAACTAGTCCTATACGTTGAATCACTGAAAATGGTCCTACGTATCTGGAACTTTCCTTTCTTAACAAATATAACAACTTCTTTCCAAGGAGATACTTTCAATAGTACTTTTTCTTCAACTTAGAATTCTAACGGCTTACGTCGATTATCAACATAGCTCTTTTAACGATCTCTAGCCGTCTTCAGCCTTTTCTTCGTGATACTAAATATCACAGTCGTAGTCACTTAGGATTTGTATCCATCTTCTTTGCCTCATGTTTAATTCTTTTTGCCCAAATATATATCTTAAATTCTTATGATCCGTATAGACAGTAAACTTACTTCCATACAGATAATGTCTCCAAATCTTAAGGACAAAAATTATGGTTCCTAGTTCTAAATCATGAGTAGTATAATTTTCTTCGTGCATTTGCCATGATTCATACGCAATTACCTTTTTGCATTGTATTAACACACACCCAAATCCTAGCTTTGAAGCATCACCGTATACTTTAAAATCTTCTGTTTCTTCTGGTAAGGCTAGAATTAGAGCATTGGTTTAAGGCAATTAAAAATCCATGATGTCCGAACCTTCCTCAACCAATCCTTCTAAGATTTCAACAAGCTGTATACATAAAGGCAATTAAAAATACTCAAATAGTGTAGGCGAAGCATGGAGTAATTAGAGTTTAAAAAAAAGACAAACCTTGTTAATTGCCTTTGTGTATCCAATGATGATATCACTTGGATGCAGTCCCATCCTAATGAGTTCTTCTGCGCTCTGAAGAAGCTCCCCGGCAAAAGAAACTACTAAGTTGGCTCCATCACTGATTTCCTCCTGCTGTGCTTTCCCTGCCAATACCAAAAGTTTGGCTGCAGGATGCTGAACCTCAAGCTCGTTCACAATAGTTGCAGTATCGCTTGTCACAAATAGCTTGTCCAGATGGTTGATAACCATTTTATTCATGCCTAACACACAGCAAAATAAGTTATAAAATGCAAAAAGTAAAACAAACACTCTGCAGCCAACTTAGTTATATTAACCATTTCATGAAACATACAATTCATTCAAATAATCTTATCTTACAGATACCCTTTTGCTTTCTTTTTCAATTGGACTAATGCATCTACATTCAATAGTGAGTAACTTGTTTTGGATGCAAACATTTAAGAAAATGGGTAAAAAGCACAACACATCAAACGTTTTAACAAGAAAAAAGACAATCTTTCAGTATGTCTGAATCAGTTGTAATCTTGATTACATACATATATGCATAGATCGGTAAAAACAGTAATCTGAGAAAAAGTAAATCTTGCACGTTGACTGAGAAAGAGAAAAAGGAAAGGAAAGATACCATTTGGACCGAGAGAAGTTCTGGTAATGGTGGAAAGCTGTTTACAGGCATCGATGTTCTTAATAACAGCTTCGTCTAATCCTGAAAGATGTTTGTGGCCTTCCTTTAGCATTCCCTGGATACCGTAAGATTGAGTTTGAAGCCCCATGATTTACAGATCTCAAACTATGAATGAAACCCTAGAAATGGCGCCTGTTTTCTTTTGCTCTGGTGTGTGTGGGAAGTGTGGGAGACGCCCTAATTTTACACCCAGTATAACTATGTATCCATCATTTATAGAAAATTCTCGACCATTGTTTTTATAATATTTTTTTATGAATTGATTTCATATATTTATAATTTTATGAATTAATTTCAAATATACTCTTAAAAATTTTAAAAATTATATATATTCAATAAAAACTAAAATATTATATATGCATTTACAAAGTAGTTAAAATATCAAATATACCCAATTTGATAAAAACAATCTAATAAATGATCATTTTACTATTATTTTTTTAACTTCAAGTTTTCATATATTCTCTCATCTTTTTAACTTCATAGTTTTATATAACACATTTTATCTCAAAAGGCTGGAAACCTTCTAAATTCGGTTTTTCACTCGAAAGAAGCTCATAACAAGTTGTGTTATGTTTTTTGACGGTTAAAACACGGTTTAACACGTAACATGTTGTGTTAACTGCTTCTTCCCAAAACATGATTTGCAATTTTGAGTCGAACAACATAGTCCGGGAAGCTTCAATAAGGATTTTGTTTTTACGTTCGGAAACCCCGTTCTGTTGTGGAATATACCAAGCACTAAATTGATGAATGATTCTCATTTACCGACATAGCTCATCAACCCTTTGATTTTTAAATTTTGTCCCATTATCACTGCGAATTTTCTTGATTGGTAATGTGTAAGTCTTTTCTAGTTAACGGAACAAATCCCTCAAAATTCCAAAAGTTAAATCTTTTGTTACTAGAAAGAATACACGAGAATATCGTGAATAGTCTAAACCCTAAACCCTAAACCCTAATGGTACATAAAAAATGGTGGCTAACTTATGACATGTCACACACACACACACATATATAAATACATATACATGATGAGTAAAGGATCAGAAACTTTAAACGCATTGACAGCTTGATCAATAAGCAAGACAAATTAACGATCACTTTCCTACTGCCCAAAAAAGTTGTATAGATAACCCATGTTGATCACCAAACGGATGTCCTCATAAAGACAAAAATGAACTTGTTTATAAGCGCAGACTGGAACATTTTCCTTTATTAAAAGACTCAAATATCTTTATCAAAGAATCAAAATGTAAAAGAGACATGCAATGTACAAAGATAGTATGCATCAACCAATTGATAACAAGGGGAAGATATAAAATTTGAGAAAGTTGAATGCTTAGAGATTCCACTCACCTTTGCTTTCTCTATTCTCTTTACACTCCCCACTGTATCACCTTTTAGAACCATTCCTCTAACAGTTGTACAGTTATGCAGACCTCCGCCCAAGAGTTTTGCAACTCTCACATTATCAACATTGAAGTTTGTAGGGTTCTTTAGGCAAACTTGAATATATGCCTGCGGTGAAAAATTAGCACAAACCATTCAGCCGCCTTAAGATACCAGCCTAATGATTGATTGACAAGAAAAAAAAATTACATCTGCAATAAGCGGACACAGAATATCTACTTGTCCATACTGTTTGCTAGCAACAGGAGCTCTCATCCTTAAAATAACTTCATCTTTATTCCTCACATCCATGATGTCCGAACCTTCCTCAACCAATCCTTCTAAGATTTCAACAAGCTGTATACATAAAGGCAATTAAAAATACTCAAATAGTGTAGGCTAAGCATGGAGTAATTAGAGTTTAAAAAAAAAAGACAAACCTTGTTAATTGCCTTTGTGTATCCAATGATGATATCACTGGGATGCAGTCCCATCCTAATGAGTTCTTCTGCGCTCTGAAGAAGCTCCCCGGCAAAAGAAACTACTAAGTTGGCTCCATCACCGATTTCCTCCTGCTGTGCTTTCCCTGCCAATACCAAAAGTTTGGCTACAGGATGCTGAACCTCAAGCTCGTTCACAATGGTTGCAGTATCGCTTGTCACAAATAGCTTGTCCAGATGGTTGATAACCATTTTATTCATGCCTAACACACAGCAAAATAAGTTATAAAATGCAAAAAGTAAAACAAACACTCTGCAGCCAACTTAGGTATATTAACCATTTCATGAAACATACAATTCATTCAAATAATCTTATCTTACAGATACCCTTTTGCTTTCTTTTTCAATTGGACTAATGCATCTACATTCAATAGTGAGTAACTTGTTTTGGATGCAAACATTTAAGAAAATGGGTAAAAAGCACAACACATCAAACGTTTTAACAAGAAAAAAGACAATCTTTCAGTATGTCTGAATCAGTTGTAATCTTGATTACATACATATATGCATAGATCGGTAAAAACAGTAATCTGATAAAAAGTAAATCTTGCACGTTGACTGAGAAAGAGAAAAAGGAAAGGAAAGATACCATTTGGACCGAGAGAAGTTCTGGTAATGGTGGAAAGCTGTTTACAGGCTTCGATGTTCTTAATAACAGCTTCGTCTAATCCTAATCCTGAAAGATGTTTGTGGCCTTCCTTTAGCATTCCCTGGATAACGTAAGATTGAGTTTGAAGCCCCATGATTTACAGATCTCAAACTATGAATGAAACCCTAGAAATGGCGCCTGTTTTCTTTTGCTCTGGTGTGTGTGGGAAGTGTGGGAGACGCCCTAATTTTACACCCAGTATAACTATGTATCCATCATTTATAGAAAATTCTCGACCATTGTTTTTATAATATTTTTTTATGAATTGATTTCATATATTTATAATTTTATGAATTAATTTCAAATATACTCTTAAAAATTTTAAAAATTATATATATTCAATAAAAACTAAAATATTATATATGCATTTACAAAGTAGTTAAAATATCAAATATACCCAATTTGATAAAAACAATCTAATAAATGATCATTTTACTATTATTTTTTTAACTTCAAGTTTTCATATATTCTCTCATCATTTTAACTTCATATTTTTATATAACACATTTTATCTCAAAAGGCTGGAAACCTTCTAAATTCGGTTTTTCACTCGAAAGAAGCTCATAACAAGTTGTGTTATGTTTTTTGACGGTTAAAACACGGTTTAACACGTAACATGTTGTGTTAACTGCTTCTTCCCAAAACATGATTTGCAATTTTGAGTCGAACAACATAGTCCGGGAAGCTTCAATAAGGATTTTGTTTTTACGTTCGGAAACCCCGTTCTGTTGTGGAATATACCAAGCACTAAATTGATGAATGATTCTCATTTACCGACATAGCTCATCAACCCTTTGATTTTTAAATTTTGTCCCATTGTCACTGCGAATTTTCTTGATTGGTAATGTGTAAGTCTTTTCTAGTTAACGGAACAAATCCCTCAAAATTCCAAAAGTTAAATCTTTTGTTACTAGAAAGAATACACGAGAATATCGTGAATAGTCTAAACCCTAAACCATAAACCCTAATGGTACATAAAAAATGGTGGCTAACTTGATTTGAATTACATATTCAGATCCGCAAGGTCGCGGCTTCAAACAAAAATCCACCAAAATCGACTTTTATTCATTCTTTTGATCTGTAAAGCTTACCCACATGATACCCAACCCATCCCAACTCGTTCCAATCATTAAATCGACACAATTTCATGCCAATTTGTTGTAAAAGCAAACTTTAAAAAAAAAAAAAAAAAGTGGATCAAGAACACATTGATATGTCGGATCTGAGATCGAATTGGACTTGTATTTAAGTTCCTGAGATTCACACGAACATCCCACACTCTTCACAATCACTTAAACACCCGAATTCGTCGGATTAAAACCTGCAGCTCGCCGGAATAGTCACTTTTTCGACGGAATTTAGTCGTTTCACCGTTTCTGTCGTTACCGGTTAGTTTTTATTCATTCAATTTGTTCATTTATGCTTATACAACGATTCCCCAAAGTTAATTTGATTATAACTTAGTTTTAGTTGGTTAATTTGTAAGTTTGACTTCTGTTGACCAATTTGGGGAAGATGATGAATAGTAGTTTTTTTTCTTCTTTTTGTTTAACAATTTTAATCATTAATTCATAATAAATCGATAATAATCAGTTAAAATCTAAAACTTTTAGCCTAGCTATTTTATACAATGATACATTTATTAAAAATATAAAACCTGCAAAATTTTTATAAAACTGTTTTATTTAATTAAAAACAGTTTTAATCTTTAAAAATTCATAATAAATCGATTTTTATGAGTTAATTACTGAAATTTTTATGATAATTATTTTGAGTGGTAAACTTTACAAAAATAATATTTTTACTGATATTTTATATAATTTCAATATTTATATAAATAAATCAGTATTTACACTTGTAAATATAGTTTAATTTAATGCAATTAAATTATATAACTATATAATTTTCATCCAAAATTATTATTGTGACAAAATATGCATTATTCTGAGTTTATATAAATTTAGAATAGAAATTTTAATATGTTTAATTATTTAGATAATTAAACTTATATAAACTTACTTATTGTTATTATAATCATTTTAATTCATTTAAAATGATTCCAAGGCCATAATAATTATTTTAAATCAGTGATATTCAAGTTCAATAATTAAAAAGGTAATTTTTAATTATTCAGATTTAATACAATTATTTTGATAATTAATCATATAATTATCATATTTATTCTTTTAAAAAAAATATTTATTATTTAACAAATAATATATATTTTAATCATCTAGATTAATTTATAATTTTTATAAATTAATCACTTGTACAATATTTTGCCAATAATCACTATATTTAATTATGTTATTTAATTATACTAATTAAATATATTTGATTTATTATTACAAATGTTTATATTAAATCATTTGTACAATTTTCCAATTTTATTATTTATGAGAAATAAATATTTTTCATAAGTAATTCCGTTACATCATATTCATTTTCTGAGTCCTCTTGTTAGGTTATCCAAACCACATAGTTACCATTTAAACAAAACACTACCGAATCCTATAGATTTAGGATTTCCAATTATCCAATAAAACATTATTGTTGATACATATTCCATATTGTTGCATGTTCAATCAATTAGAGTGACGTGGAATCTTATTTCCAAGAACTCTCATACTTTGCATATTTGTTTGGACTTACTCGTAATCAAGGTGAGTACATAGATCCCCTCTTTTTACTGTTTTCGATTGTTTTGGGGTGATTCATATGTATCAAAATGATTTCGATATTCTAACGATGGTTTCAAAACGATTGAGATGGTTTATACTAAACTATTAACGATTTCGATAATGTGAACAAGCTTGTGGTTGTAGTTACATAACGAATGACATTCATTAATTTCGGCCAAACCGACCAGTATTAGGTTATGGTACCATAGGATCCGACAAATCTCGTTATCAGACCGAACCCATGGTTATGTGTGGGTTAGGTGGGTAACGACTGAATCTGATGATTGTTAACTTACCCTTTGGAGGTTTGTTAATGCGAAAACGAGTTGAACAATAAACGAGTCACACAGGTTTGAATGTTATTAGCGAGACGACCAAAAGTAGATTCACGATCTAAAACGAGAATGATTTAAACGACTGAAGCGATTATTGACGAATTAAACGATTTGGGTAAACGATTGGAAGCGATGTCACACAAACGAGGTTTACGAAACTATATAAACCATACGAGTTTTATTACGAGAATGATTTACGATTTGGTTTACGAAAACAAATGTTTTGGGTTAAGATTCATGGCTTCGAGGTTTATAAATTATAACCAAACTATTTTGATTTGGTTATTCATTTTACGATACAAACATTTTATAAAACAAGGTTTTCTAATATCAATTAACAAAGTTGTACAAGTTGTTTTGACATACAAACGAGCCATGAATCTGATACTCACACAAAAACTATGTACTCGCCGGTATTTCTTTGCTGACTTTGTTTTTACATATGTTTCAGGTGTTGTTGCTTAATGTTGATTGCGTATAGGATGCATGCTCACTTAGGATTGGACGAGGCCTTAGTGATTTAATAATGATGATAAACTATGTTTGAATTGTGTGTTTAAATTTAAGACAATGTTTAATATTCAATAAAATGAAACTCTTGTATCCATGGTTTGAAACAATGATTCTGTTACAACACTCCCCGATGTTTCCGCCACGATTTGTTGTTTTACGTGGTCGGGGTGTGACACTTTGTTTAGGGTGGATTAGTGGTCTTTGTTTTGTAGTTCGATAGGTTGATTCGTAAATATTTGCTTGTAGGGTAATTATCAAAATTACTCTACAAATGATCCTGTAAAGTAATTTTGATCTTGTAGAGTAATTTTGTAAAATGTTCTTGTAGAGTAATTTTGATCAAAAAACTATACCTCACAAAAAAAACCCCAAAAAACGTAACCCCCCCCCCCCTAAAAAAAAATAAAAAAAACCTAACCCCCACACCCCCAAAAACCTAAAAAAAAAACTTAACCCCCACCACCCAAAAACCTAAAAAAAAACCTAACCCCCACCCCCAAAAACCTTAACCACCCCCTCACCCAAACTAAATGCTAAAAACTAAACCCCATAACTAAATGCTAATTTTTTTTTTTTTACAAAATTACTCTACATGATCATTTTATAAAATTACTTTACAATATCAAAATTACTCTACATGATCATCTGTAGAATAATTTTGAATTGTATGTTGTTTGATAAACTTGCAGAGTAATTTTGATTCACTTGTAAAAGTAATTTTGATGCAGAGTAATTTTGATACACTTGTAGAGTAATTTTGATAATTACCCTACAAGATTAAAAGTACTCTACAAGAACATTTTACAAAATTACTCTACAAAGATCAAAATTACTCTACAGGATCATTTGTAGAGTAATTTTGATAATTACGAAAATGCCATCGCGTTTTTTCAGCAAAACCTTCAGTTCATACGTTTTGTACGTTAAAGTTATTTGTATTTGATCCTTTGTCTTTAAATTAAAGGTGTTGGCCCAAATTAAATTATTAATTATTAAATTGAAAACCAAAAAATCCAATGGTCATAGTCGATTAACTAAAATCGAAATAATTGAAATCGATCGATTTTTCCAATATCTAAACCGAACTACCATATACACCCTAAAATCACCAACTTAAATACTTTGTTCTTCGACGGATCATGCGCGCACTCACTCACCATTTAAAACATATCTCTATTAGCCCACCGTTAATTTACAACCTTTTTTTGTCTACTTTTTACTTTTCATTTTTTTTTTTTTTTTTTAAAATTTAATATAGCTTTTTTAGTACAAGTTTGTGAAGCGTAAGAATCAAAAGAAGGTGATTTAATTTTAACTTTTTGGTTTTATTTTGATTTATTAAAGTAAAGGTTTTTCACATGCTTTAATAATATAATAATAAATTATTTTTATTTGCTATTTCAGTTAATAAGATTTTTATGTGTGTTTTATTATCGTGTTGACGTTTTTTGACAAGAATGTTTTACGTTTTAGTATAAATTTTTATTAGTTAACACGTTTTCAATCAATGCTTTTATGTCTATTTTCTTTCGGTTAAGCATGTCTATGCAAAGCGTGGGTCTTAATTTTTAAGTTGAGTTAGTTATTCTTTTATATGTTATAAGTTTCGACGCGTGTGTCCCAGGTTCGGTTTTTTACTTTTTTAAACGGAGAGACTTGATGGAAAAGTAAAATGAAATTCCTTGGGGTTGAGTTTCTCCCCAAATCACGATCTTTCCTGGAATAACGTTACTGTTCCCAAACGGCGCTTTCTCCGCTCAGGTTCTCACTCCATAAACTGCTTCTCTAATTCGTAAAGCTTTGATCCATAGGTTTTCTGCTATATCACTTGTTTTGCGCTCTCCTTTATCAGTTTACACTCATAGATGTGTTTATCTACTTTGCTGCTGCATGTATTTGAATTGAGTCCATACACAAAGTGGAACAAGACTTTTTAGAGTATTTGATTTGATTTTGCGATGTATAGTTAGTTGAATGAATGCGCTTTTCATGATTGCTCCGGATTTGGGAAATTTCCTGTTTAGGTTTATCCTGGTTGAATGGTACAGATTTATTTATACTACTCAGTTTACTACTGGTAGTCAGTCTAGTTGCCGACTGTGGAATTGAAATGTTCATCGGTTATGTGATAAGGGTTTCAAAGCTGCTGCTGCTATCAACTATACTTTGAAACATATAGGTTCATGTAATGTAATTTAATTGGAATTTGATTTGGAGTTTAGGTGTGTTTGTTTCACAGAATGGAATGATATCTGGATGCAGATTTCGTTCCTTATGTTATTCGTCAATTTCCATTCCTTCTTTTGTTGAAGCGAACAACATAAGGCCTTCCAGATTCCATTCCATTATGTGAAACAAACACTACCACGGAGACCTCCTTCCTTCCTTCTATGAACACTTTAAACTTTTATTTATCACCTTGCGCATTCAGTATTATCTGTGTTTTCTAAATATCCTTCGTTTTTAGTGACTCACAGTACACATTGCTTGATTAGTGTCTAATTATTGAATTAATAATCATTTATAAACAGTAATGTGGGGATTAAATAACCTATATATTGAAGTTCTATATGTTATCTAGTAGCTGGAGATAATCATTACAATCCTAACCTTGCCTCAATGTTCAATGAAACTAGTTATCTAGAATATTAGTTGTGTTGACATAATGTTCTACACTTCTAATTTCATGTACGTATATATAACATGATTATGATTATATTTCATGTATAATAAAACTATGTAATTATGTATGCTTAATCCACAGTTCCCCACTGGCCACCGTGGCGAAAATGCTAGAACGCAACATATTTTAGAAAGCTTTTAGACATGTTCATTTTATTCTGTTTATATTGTTTCTTGTATTTAAATTAAAATTCTTAGAGTGGTCTTGTCTAATTGCACTAGTGAGTTTAAAATATCCGAGATGAAATCTCTCATTGTAGAGTCTGTTACTTTAATATCCACTACTTCACTGGTTAAAACTTCAGTCCCTCAGGTCTTCAAGATGCTCCTTTCAGCCCTTACAGTTCCTTAAGCAACCATCCAGGTCCCTCGTCTTCCTTGTTATTCACCATACTAAGAGTACTTGAATAACTAAAATTTACCATTTGAATTGTTATATAACAAGACCAAAAATATACTAATACCAGACATCATTCCTATCTTCCATACAATCCCAGCGGTAAACACAGGCTCATAAATGTGCGTATTGCTTACTAATGGTTGCTACACAAGGCAACACAAAAATAGAGATGAAAACTTCATCAAGGCAAGTGTCAGATTGCTTCAAGTTTTCAAAGCTCCAAAGCTCAAGCTGTCTCTCTTGTAGGCTTCAACTTAAGGCTAAACAGTTTCAACCGAACCTCATCATGGATTAACCTAGCAACCTAATCAACTGAGTGGCTTCCTTTATTACGTATTCTGGCATTTCCTCTTTTTTTTTTCCAGCCATGGTACACCAACGCAGCTAGGATACGACTGCCAATTATACTTCAAGCTCCATTACTCATTTTTCATTTCATAATGTCATTTCATATTTTCGACACACGAGCCGTGGAAGCCATAGTCCTCATTTTTAAGTTTCAATCACACATATTTGGGAAATGTACATTTAAAGGACAAATGTTTCATTTGAGCTTTATCTGTATATGGTGATCTTTCCTTTGTTTCTTCTTTTTTTAGAACAAACTCAAAGAAATAAAAAGAGGAGCAAGAGAAGAGAAATAGGTACACAGAGGGGTTATTTTTGTTGGTTTGTTGATAGAAGAGAGAGAGAGACAGAGACCAGAGAGGTTGAGAAGATTCCTAGTTTGACTGGGATCTTCATCTGATGTGTCTTTCTTTTTTTTCTTGCTGATCTATCAATATAATCTCACTTCTCACAGATTCAAGATTCTGTTCTATTCCATTTATATCTTGGTTGCTTGGTTAATCTGTGATATTATTCTATCAGTGTCCAGTGTTTAAAAAAAAACTGGATGGTCGTTTATCATCCATGGTCCGCTTGCTTGAACATCCACCTTCCCATTTTGGTTTGCCAACGTAAAAGAAGTAACCATTGTTATTCATAATAGCATTTACAAACCATACTTCACCCACATCAATCTGCAATGCTAGTCATCTAGAGGATAGTAAGTTACTTTTCTACAGAAAAAAACCATAGTGTTCTTGCATACCTTACCAACTTCAGGTTGGTGCTTGTATCTTTCCCAAAGAGATAATAAGGGGAACATAGCCAACTTGAATGCCATTGACAACACCAGCATAAGAAATCCGCTTCATTGGCTACCCGTGGCTTTCACCAGTCCACATAGCCCCCTTATTTGTAAAAAAAAGATCTTCAGTGCGGCTCTGCTTTGAGTTTGATGAGTTTCTCACTCATCATATGACCCACTTCTTCTTTGCGTGAGCTGTTATCGCAACATTTTTCTGATTCGCTTTGTTAGAGTGTTTGCCTTTGTGCCAGTATGTTGCATGGAATTGCATCAGTGACCTCAGCCCTAGTACCAGGGTTCCCGTTAGGGTTTATCACATAAAAATCAGTTTCTTGCACATTTTTCAATGTAATCTGACACGGTTGATTGATTATCTCCTCAAGGGCTTGTTTATTCTTCAGATCCTGCAACCCATCAACTTGGTGATCTCGATTGGAACCATCGTACTTCATAACAGTGCATTTTGTCACATGTTGGTTACCCTTTGTTGATTTATGATTCTTGATACTGCCTTGGACAACCAGCCACCAAACCCTTTTTCTACCCTAATTTGATGATGGCATTACACCACTGATTCAGTAACACGGAGCAATTAGTAGAAAACAATGAAACAAGGCCCTATATTGGCTTTTAAGTGTGAATTTTTGTTTTGGAGTCTTGATAAAAGCGCACATTAGAATTCATAAATGAACTTGTTTCTTGCTTGAGAGTTGTGTTTTAACAATATAAATCTGGTTGATTCATATCTGCTAAAATTTAGGTGAACAAAATCCTGAGGCTATGGTACAGTTTGAATAAAAGTATAATTGCAATATTTGCTTATTGCTAAAAAGCGGGTGTGCGCTTTCTTGATTTTCTTAGTGTTGTAGTTTTGCTAAAGTTGTGGTTTTGTTAGGTTGTTGGGTGTGATTCAACTTTAAGTTAGCAAAAGAGGTTTTGAAAGATGGCTGCAGTGAGTAAAACAAGAAATATGATCGAGGGTTTTGTGAGAGATGGATCATTTAAATGGTTGCTGAAAAACAAAAATCCATTTCATGAAGAGTTTGAGGAGATGAAAGCCTCTCCATCTGCTGGGGATACACGAGCTATCACCTGTGGCAAATATAGTTGTCCGTAGATGTTCAAAGTAACTTTATCTTTTAGTATTTCTGTCTCTGTTATGTGGAAAAAAGTTTACTCATTTAATACGTAACTACAGAATCCTGAAGATTCCTACGGGTCAGCTTCAAGAAAATTTTAATGGGGAGGCTACTGATGCTATAAAAGACCCCTCATGTTATGCCCGAAATTTTCTGGAATATAGGCTCTTTCTGTACAAGTGAGTGGTTACATGGAGGACAGGAAGTTTCGACGTCTAACATTTGATATGATGCTTGCTTGGGAGGTTCCCGATGCTGCCAGTCAGCCTACCAATACCATGGATGTATGTATCTGTTACGCTCATAACTCTTCTTTCAATCTTAAATTTGCCTGAATATGTTTGCCAATAAAAGAAGGGAGAGACATGAAACAAGTTTGCAAAAACAGTTTTTTTCCCCTGGTAGCATAGCTAGTGCTTTCTTAAGGCTCCATGAATATAATACAAGAAATCATTTCTGTTGGTAGTTGATATCTTGTAGACAGGTTCTGGATTTCAGATCATGATCTTGTACTTTTAGTTACGGTAACATGAATTTTGAAATTGATTGATACTGCAGATGCAAGTGTGGGTATAGAAGCCTTCTCCCGAATTGCTCCAGCAGTTCCTATTATAGCTGATGTAATTGTGGGTGATTATATATACCGCATCAACTGGAAGCCGTCTTCAGTTTTCTACCTTTGAGAAGTACCTTATTGGATTGGAGAGGTATGTATATTGTTTTTAAAATATGTTATTGTTATTTTTTATCACTACTAGTACTAATACTGTTTTTATTATGATTATGCTGATGTCATCCTACATACAGGGCAGCCAGAAAACTAAAATCTCAATCAGAGTCATCTCTCCTTTCACCCCAACGATCTGAAAGAGGGGAAAGAATTCTGGAAATTGATGGCACAGTAACCACCCAGCCCGTTCTTCAGCATGTAGGGATCTCAACATGGCCTGGTAAGTTGTCTTAATCATTCTTTGGTGTTAACAGAAATGCTACTTATATATTTTATTTATGGTGGCTGGCCCTACATACAGGTCGATTAACCCTGACAGATCATGCTATGTACTTTGAAGCTCTCCGTGTTGTATCTTATGATAAACCTACAGTTTATGAATTGGCTGATGATTTGAAGCAGATTGTGAAGCCGGAGTTGACCGGTGGTCCATGGGGAACCAGACTTTTTGACAAAGCCTTCTTGTATAAATCAGTTTCCTTGTAAGCCTCTTCCCATGCATTACGATATTTCACTTGTCAGTATCCTAGTCGTCGTAACACAGCCAGGTCGGGTATCCAATAATTTTTCTATATGGATCGTAAGTAATCAATATGATTTCAAAAACTTCTATCATTTCAATGTTGATCAAAGGTTTTGTTTAAATTATATATGGGTTTTTATGCATCAGAAATACACTTTCTACCCATTGAAACTGTTTCATTTTAAGCTAATTTTTCATATTAAAACACTTTTTACCCAATGGATCGACCCATTTATAAGTAAATGGATTGAAGTTGCCATCTCTAAGTGTAGCTGCAGTGTTAAATGTATGTGAGAGATGGATATGTTTTGAAGTAATTGGGGATTGGAATGCAATGTAGATCAGAGGCGGTTGTTATGGAGCTTCCTGAGCTGAAAGGACATAATCGGCGTGACTACTGGCTAGCAGTTATTCGCGAAATTTTATACGCTCACAGGTTTATGCGCAAGTTCCAGATTAGCGGAGTTGAAAGGGAGGAAACACTTTTGAAAACAATATTTGGAATCATACGAATGCAAGCCCTGAAAGACATGATGACCTCTGCAACCCCACTCAGCTTTGAGGCAGGTCTAATGTTCAATGCTTGTGATCAACTTCCAGGTGGAGATAGAATACTGGAAACATTTGCAACAATCCACTTACGTAAGTCTGGTACAAGTGGTGGGATGTCAGCAACCACCATGGGTTCAAGCTTAGGGATTGTGTTTGGAAAAAGTTTTGAGATTGTTGGTGATGTGAGTGTTGGAGAGCTTACTCCCTTGGAGAAAGCTGTGAAAGAGTCTCGAAGCACTTACAAAATGGTTGCAAGTGCACAAGCCGCTGTTGATGGGGTCAAAGTTGAAGGCATTGACACCAACTTAGCTGTCATGAAGGTTTTCTTTCCTTTTACTTGCTTCCTAAACGACACCAAAAGAACTAGGTTTTGGGTTCTCATATCTTATTCAGGTTGACATGTTTAATATAACAGGTCATGTCCGGGTTGCCCCGTTTAATTGAGCATGTCGACTAGCTAACCCGTTTGG
>JARYGA010018704.1:0-84616 GCA_030545235.1 Helianthus tuberosus
ATTGCGTTTTAGGTAAAACACATTTTTATGTGTTTTCAGTCCATTGCGTTTTAGAAAACAGACATTTTAAGTGTTTTCTGGCCATTGCGTTTTAGAAATAAGACATTTTTTTTTGTGTTTTTGGTGCATTGCGTTTTAGGTAAAACACATTTTTATGTGTTTTCAGTCCATTGCGTTTTAGAAAGTACACTTTCTTTTGTGTTTTTAGGCTATTGCGTTTTAGAAATAAGACATTTCTTTGTGTTTTATGGCCATTGCGTTTGACAAATAAGACATTTCTTTGTGTTTTTTTCATTGCGTTTTACGCAACCGGGTTTTTTTCATTACGTTTTACGCAACTGGGTTCTAGAAAAATAAATTTCGAAAATATTGCAATAGTATACTCGTTTTAAAGATAAAAAGCGCTCGTTTTTTGGTGCAATTTTTATAAAAAAATAATGTTGTATGAAAGAGTTATCAACGTTTAAAAAATGGGGGGGGGGGGATTAGAGGAGAAATAAACTATTGACTTGGATTGACTAAAATGCCCCTAAACAAAAGTCACACGCATCTTTTCTTACCTTCAATTTCCCTCATTTAATCTTAGCACTTGATTAACTAAATGGATAATCAAGATTACTTCTTAGCCAAATAAACTTCTTATTATATTCTAACCCTATACAATTAATCCTATTTAATCAGATTATTAGTTTTTTCGTCAATATATTAAATTAATATATAATAATTTAATAATAAACATTTGTCATGCAGAAACATGTCGGTACGAATTTCCTATCAGTTAGTTATAATTTGACAATAGTTATGATTCTAGGAGAATATCAAAGGAGCTTTCATGATTACATATATCTTTATCAAAACCTACCGAATTTATAGCTCTTAATTTAATTGCAATACAACTCCTTCAATCTTCCACTCATCTGAATCCATATCTCATCGAGTTTTCTGTGTGATGGGTGCTTGCGTTTCAGTTCATCATAAAGCTTCTGCAATGAAAGTACAAGTGTCGTTTGATTCGGCTAATAAACCTGATCGTAAGCCGGTGATTCATTCAACTGATGGTCATGTTGCTGTTAAACCTCAGTTGCCTCCCAGTCAGTCAGTGCCTGCTTTTTCTGAATATGGTATGAGCTAAATTTTGTTGAATGCTTGTTGGCTTTGTTTAGTCACTGTTATGTTTGGTTTATAAGTTTGATTGACTTTATGTGCTTTGAATTAATTGGTTTGATTGTGAAGGTTCTTAACTTCTTATCAATCTGATTGGTTAATCCAATTCTTGATTTGAATAGTTATTCTGATTATTTATGCTGTCCGGTTTGTGCCCGATTTTCCATGATCTATTTTGTATGGTTAATGGTAAGGGTGTGAATTTCCGACATGACACAAATAGAACATGAAATTTGCGGGTTTTGGTTTAGTCTAAACGGGTCTGTTTAGTTTCGGGTCAAAGCCGCAAACATGTTTAGCTAAATTGGTTTTGTCTGTTTTAGTCTGACGGGTTCGTGGGTTGACCCGTTCAAACAATTTATTTACTTTTTTAAAATGTGATTATGTAACTTAAACTAGTTGGATTTTTTAATAGGTCAAAGTTTTAATAAAAGGTGGCATATTTCAAAATACATGCAAAAATATGGAAATTTAGTTTTTAAAAGTATTAATTTGCCAAAAAAGTTTGTTTATTTTAGTTAAACGGATCATGTTTGTGGATCATGTTTGTGTTGACTCGTTTATACACAGTCTTGTTCAGGTTCATCTGTATGATACAATCGTTGGGTTCATATCGGATTTGACCCGCCAACCCACGAGCACGGCGTGTTTAACACCCGTTCAAGAACCCTACTATAAAAATGGGTGTTTGAATGTGGTATTCTAAGATCTGATTATGATTATGGTTTTTTTATTACCCAATGAAGATTATTGTTAAATTAACTAACCTTTAAGAATTGGTTATTTGATATTCTAGTTTAAAACTTTCAAATCACATTAGTGAATTTAGAAAATGCATATTCAAACACAAAGTTGGAAGAGTAAAGGGGCTGTGATTCTTCATGTTTTATACAAAAAACATAATTTCATTTAGGGTTTGTCTTTTATTCAGTGTGGAAGGTTGCTTTCACCACACATCAAATAAGTCAATTTTTAAATTCATCAAATGCATATTTTACTATAATAGGAAAGTTTGAGACATGTTTCTTGAAACATGTTAGACAAACCATTGAGTTTATTAGATGTCATGATGATGGCTCTTCACATGGTCTTCATGTGTTTGTGTCAATTTGTTTGATTTATTTAGCAATTTGTTTTCATCTAGAACATATAATGGGTATGTGTATCATGCTTTGCTGGTTTTGTTTGTTGGCTATGAAGTATTTTGCTAGCAAACAATGAAACAAAATGGGAAAATGACAAGTGAAGATGGAAAGATCATTTGCATAATGACTTTAACCTAGTTTATAAAGTTATTAATGTTTCAATAATATGCCTACTGATATATGTAGAAAATTAACTATGAGTACCTTATAAACACATGCTCATAGTGCTTGTTAGATGTAGTAGGAGAGAGAAAGATAAGCGGTTATGCAGTTAAAGCAATAGGTAGAAGTGTTTATGTGTTTCCTATAGTTCTTTACATGGAATTGGTTCTGTATTTAACGTCTTTTTATGTATAGTTCAGTTGACTATGTTCATTAACAAAAATTACATGCAGTTGAACCCATTAAAAGGTGCTTTAATTGGGAGTGTATGAGAGCTCATCTTTTACATCTCCATTTTATCTTTGACAAATGAGGACCTTTCGGATTTCATCTAGAGCTTGCTTTTATTAGTCAATCGCGGTGTCTTATTTCACGCTCTTTTTAGTGTTAAGATTATTACTCTTTGATGATGTGTTGTTTACACTGCAGGTAGTAAGGAGGAGGTGTTTTTTGATTCCCAAGCATGGTTAGATTCAGATTATGAAGACGATTTTATGAGCGTCAATGGTGGTAAGAGACATTATGCATCACTTTCGTGTTCTTGAGTTTTGATTCTTCTTACATATTATCTGCATATGGGGTAATGCATGGTTAAACATTCCATTAATTAACATCTATGTCACATTTGATGTCAACCCTCCATCTTCTTATGTAAGGGTCAAAAAGTGTTTGCCTTTTTTTTTACAAGAAGTTTTGTATTTATATTCTTTTGACCGCTATAGATAAGCTATAACTTAAACCAATGTTTTTTTTTTTTTTTTTTTTTTTTTTTTTTTAAGACTAAATGATCATATTTAGTACCATACAAAAACGCATATATATAATAACGGGGGTGGCTAAACATACACTCATGTACTGAACGTACAACCCCCCTCCCCCCCACAATTATGATAAAGGGATTTACTTTTTTAATAGCGAAGGATCCACCAAGTGGGGGGGGGGGGGGGGGGGGTTATGTTTAGTAGTATTCAACATGATTTGTTTAGAGTGAATTTCAAGGATTGTCCTTTATCTTTATACCCATTTTTAGGGGTTGTCCTTTATGTTCCAAATTGACGAGTTTTGTCCTTTATGTTTTCATGGGTTGTCCTTTATGTTCAAAATTGACGAGTTTTGTCCTTTATGTTTTCATATCATACACGTTTTATCCTTTAGGCCTAACCCAATTAGTTTTTTCAGTTAAACTAACGTGTATGATATGAAAACATAAAGGACAAAACTCGTCAATTTTGAGCATAAAGGAGAGCGCCTGAAAATGGGTATAAAGATAAAGGACAATCCTTGAAATTCACCCATTTGTTTATATTCAACAAGTTTGTGTTTTTATTTTGCTTATATTTTTGTTGTATACCTATATGTATATGCAGATTTTACTCCATCAAGAGGCAATACACCTGTGCACCACAGTTTGATTTCATCAAGAACCAATGGTTCCATCGCTCAACCATCTCCACCTCCACCTCCAACAGAGAAGAGAAAAAGACTTTTGGACTTATTTAAAGAAAGCAAAAGAGAGAACCATGGTTCTTCTAATGAGGAATTTGCTGAACCACCTAACAAGCATGGTGATGGAATAATGACATCAAAGAAAGACGCCTTGCGCCTTAAGTCTGCAAGTTCTATGCATGGTTGCTTTACGAGTTTGCTTTCTGTTCGTAGTAGCACGGGAAGGCATAACAAGAAGAGCGTGGGTCACAGTCCCGTTGTTGGGTCATAAGTTATCCCCTCTATAACTTTGATAGTCACGGAAGCGGTACCCTTTCTGTGGATAAAATGTAAAGCTGAAATAACTTATCTTTGGTTTATGATCGAGTGATAACAATTATGTGATTTCTAAACATCTAAATTTTGGGCAATGCTGAATGAAAAAATCTGTTAATGTGATTAACAATAATATTTTAGAATTATTTTTGTAATTTAAGTTGATGATGAGAAGCTTATAATCATATTTGTCACGCTTGAATATGGGCAGGTATAATTGATAGCCTCAGTTTAATCTAATTATATACATCGTATCTTTTATCACAGGTATACCGCGGGTATTGAAAACAGTTGTATGTGGTCCTAAGCAGTTGAAACTTGACCTTTGACCAGGTCAAAATTTCAAGTTTCTAAGAACTACAACATACTATTATATGGGGCGGGGGTTTGGGCGTGGGTTGGGGGAAAACGCCCAAGCCACCACTCCGGGTGGGCTTGGGTTGGGGCGTTGCCCTTGGGGCTTGGGTTTCAAGCCGGGCGTGGGGCGGTCTTGACATCCTAGCTGGCTTGCTTCCATTCGCTGACCCGCCATGTCATAGCGGGCCATATGAAAAGTTTGAATTTTAAATTCAAACCGTTTGGCTTGGCCAAGCGGTCACCCCAAGCGGTCACCCCAACCCCAACATCCCCTATAAATAAACCCCAAACCCCACCGTGTGGTCCATCCCAAACATCCCACGAACCCGCTACCTCAACCGGTCACCCCAACCCCAACATCCCACGAACCCGCTATGGCATCCTGGACCCACGAAGAAGAACTTGCTCTCGTCACAAGCGTCGTTGAAGCTATCAAGGGCCGGCCACCGGGCCAAACAAAATATTGGCCGGAAGCTTTCGCAACCTACCGACATAACGTCAGTAACGACCGCCACAACCTCAACACGTGCCAACATAAATGGCGCGAGCTACGGCCCAAGCTTGAGCGTTTCAAGGCTTACTGCGAAGCCGTTCCGAGCGGCGAGTTAAGCCACGAGGACCGGGTGGCGATGGCGAACATAGAGTTTCGAGGCAAGGAAAAAAAGGCATTCGATAAGATCGACCTTTTTGAAATTTATTTAACCCTCCAGGTTTGTTATTTTGTAATTTTTAGAAATTATGTAATTTTTAGGTTTATGTAATTTTTAAAATTTTAATAAAGTTGTAGGTTTTTTTTATAAATATTGTGTGATTTTTATAAATTTTTTGTATTTTTTTTTTTGAATGCTTTGCCACGCGGTGCACCCAACCCACGCCCTGCCATACCCCACGGACACGTAACCAGGCGGTTTGGGGGGGGGGGGGTCCCATTCCATGTGTCAACAAACGCCCCAACCCAATCCCAACTCAAGCCCCACCATACCCCACGGTCTAACATATTAATATTTATGTATTATGTGATTAAAACAGGTTTCAACAAATGGGTATTTGATCCGGATTATGATTTTACCATCGCCTTAATTTTAACCATCGAAATAGTGAGATCAAAGATTCAGATGGCTTTCTAAACTGTAGGATACATCCACTTTATATTTGATCTGGATTATGTCAAAATTATTGGAGTGATAGCAAAGCTTTATTTAGAATCAAAATGAAAAACGAAAAGAAACGGCAGCCGGTGGCGGCACACCGCCCTGTCTAGGGTTTTTCTCAAGCTGTGAACGGCTAGCGTTTGGTTATTTTTGTATGACGCGGCGGAGACAGTGTAAAGTCTAGGTTGGCTCCGATACCATGTAAGATAATAGAATTGATTGATTGCATTCCACTCGATAGGGTTACAATATATAGAGATAAACCGGCCTGTGGGCTCCATACTAAAACTCTAAATAGTATACTCCAATACACCCCCCGCTGTCAGAGCGGTAGAGAATCGGACAATCAGACTGGAAAACGACAATAAACAAAAATAAATAATTAAAATAATGAAAAAACTCGCTTCGATCTTGGTCCTTGAATCGTAAGTCGAAACCTCCGCCAAAATTCCAGCAAACTTCAATCCATAATCTTCAATCACATTCCACAATTTTAGATGATTCCGTAATCCTACAAGAGGCATCCAATGCGACAGTTCGGCCGCAGCTGGTAGCGGCACGACGACGGATTGTAATGTAATACTCTATACCATTATTACCGAATATCTTACATCTTCAGACGATTTGGTCATAGTTTTTATTATATAAAACGAATAACTAATGAGCCTGGGTTAACTGATAACCCAAACGAACCGACATAACGAATAAATACACTTAATTTACAGTTTAGAGATATTAAAGTTTAAATCTCAAAAACTTTGTGGTGCATGATCATGCTTCAACCTTCTCGTAAACGTCTCCAAAAAGATAGCGGTTTAATAGTGTTCAGTTCTTCGAATGCTTGGTCGTCCATCCAGTTCACGTCTTTGTAAAGCCTAACATAAACACTAAAAACAATTAGTGTTTAAGTTAAATGGTCAAACGCAACTAAAACAACAAAGAAAAACGATTTTATTCTTTAGAGGTTTATTCCTCTACAATCCAATTCGGTCCAGGCCCGTTTTTTTTTTACTTTTTTTTGGACGGCTATATCACCCGGTTAGACCTTTGGCCTTTGATCACCCAGGTCACCAGACCCAATTTATTCTTTAGAGGTTTTTTCCTCTACACTTTTAAACTACAACCCTCTGCTCGGGCCCATATTCCTTGAATTTTTTGCTTCTACTATTTGTAACGCTCCGCATTTTCTATACTTACCATATTTAAAAAGTTGTATTCGCATTTATATTTTTAGAAACATTGTAATTCGTATTTCGTTTCAATCTCGAGACTTTGATCATAATGGGAATTCACTTTAATATTTATACGTGTTACCTTTCATATTTGTGTTATATACACAATCAATCTTTAAAAATGTGTTCCTACGCAAAAACGAGACTTAAAATATACTTTGTATACCTAAAAATAAGTTAAAATACAAGAAAACGACATAAAATAACCTAGTTACAAAGTGCAGAGACTAAAAGTGAGCAAAACCAAAAGCTTTTCCACCTTATTTCTCCTCCAATCACCTTCCACCCTTCTTTAGCCAATCATAATTCACTATTTTCACCTCCTTTCTCCTACAATCACCTTCCACCCTTATTTAGCCAATCATATTTCACAATTTTCCCACCTCCTTTCTCCTCCAATCACATTCCACCTTCATTAACTCCCAAACCCTAATCCCTACTTATAAATACAAGCCTCCCACCTCCTAAACACTTTCCACACCCTAATCTACTCCCAAACTCTCTAATCCTCTCAAGAATTCCATGCAAGGAAGAATACTTTCAAGTGTTCTAAGTGAGTTTTCACTCACTTTTGTTCACCTTTCTTCTTCTAATCTTCTTTCAAACTACTTGGGAAACCTCTAGGAAGGTTTTCACAAGTTTGCCATGGCGAACTAAGGTGGAACCTCACCATATTTGAGGTTCAAAGTAGCATAAAATTCTCTAATTTATCTTTTTGTTTCTTATATATAATGCTTAAAATTTAGTGGAAGTACCCACCTTGCTCCCAACTAAGCTCCTAGTTGTGGGTTTGTGTTGTGGTTGATTTCCACAAGAAATAAGACTCAAACCCTCTTTAAAATTCTGAACAAAATGTTCTAAGTGTTGAAATCATCCAAGCTTTCAACCTTTAATGTTGAAAGACTTATGTATGAGTAATGTGTGAACCATGGAAGTTTTGGCTCTCCAAACTTGTTCCACTACCTCACTTGTGTGTTTTGGTACAAAACAACTTCCATAAAGTGACAAGGCTACATCACGTCCTTAAACATTTTCCATGATTGAGATGTACGCGTCTAGTTTGCTCATTTGGTTGTTTTTATTAGTTAGTTAAAGTTAATCTTATATTCATGACCAACCGGAATCATCAACTAAGTTGATGAGTTTGTGCTTTGGTGAATCATACAAAGAGGTTTAATGAATGGAAATCATCCTACCTCCATGCTTGACTTACATGATAATACACGATGGACTAAATTATAAGTTAAACTATATAATATATAATATATATACTAAATAACCGAATTCTTGATACTAACCGGATTATGGTTAGATGTCAAGAACTTAGGTTAGATTATCTTCGTTTCTAGACTCCTAGTTTTTTTATTATAATGGGCAAGTTAGGACCCATGAAAACACATGAAAAGATAGTTTCCAAACGAGTACCTAGATAAGATATACTTTCGTTACACATATATTTTTTATACTTAACTCTGAATCCAACTCTCTACGAACTCCATATACTCACTCACACACCTTCGTTTCCCCAATGTAGGGTAACTTTGGTGCTCCACCCTCCACGACTAGTCAACTTGCATTACTTTGGAAAGCTTGCAAACCGTGAGTGTACATGACCCCTTTTTATTTTTCGACACTTTTGGGTGCAATACTTATGAATTATTAAACTCACACAACCACATACAAACATGCTTGACACAAATAAACAATCCATTATACATGCTTAATACGTGATGCTTAGAATTCATACATACTAGAATCCTTACTTGCACTTTAATTTGTCATTAACTTCGTACAAGCTTCCCTTAACATGTATAGCGCTATAGGAGTAACACACCACTCGTATTCTTGAGGTCATGTTAAGTTACACAAAAATGGTCTTGTCGTTGCGACGACAAGATTACGCTAGTGGGAAACTTTGGGTTGAAAAGTAGGAGATGCATGCTAGTGTTGTATGATAAGTCTTAATTTACGATTATGCCATGTGGATCCGTTTATATCATTTTATACTTATGCTAGTAACTCAAACTTGTATACTCGTCAACACTTTATGTGTTGACATGTACTTTAATACGTATTGTAGGAACTTGATGATGTACATTGAAAGAAATCTAGTAGGAAGACTAGAAACACATTTTAAATTATGTTTATGTTTTGTACTTTGTTTCCTTGTTCAAGTTATTGTACTTTGATTCGAAACTATGTATTTCCGAGTTAGAAATGAAATGAAATTTTGATTATTAAATATTGTCACAAATAGTAGTTATGAAGTCTCTTGCGATCTCGTTTTCGTCTCACTCCGATGTTTCCACCATCGGTTAGGGTGTGACATTATTCGGTTTAGGTTTATTACTTAACCGATCCGTTAGGAGGCATTATGCACTTAGTTCATACCTCATACTTTCTTATCAATGTTCTCATTGTTTCTACCAACCACAACTCAAATTATGGTTGGTTACTTTAGAAAAACCTTAACTTTTCATTATAAACTTCTGGTATGGTGCTTTACCCAAATTGACCTGTTTTGAGACTAAATCCTTTTAGTTCAAGTCTACCATTTTTAGTTACTGGAATGATCAACTCGATCGAAGGATTCATTATCAAATCTACCATTGGAGGTAGTTTACCCAAAACCCATTGTACGATGGCGTTTTAGTCAAATTTAAGCTCTTTTTTTCCAAACCGGAGAACTTTTAAAGATTAGATGAAAAGTGGCACTTTTAACTCGTTATCCCATCTAGATTTATTATTTCCCTAAGGACATAAAGGTTTCCAACGGTTTAGTAGTTTAAAACCCATTTAGCAGTAATTTCACATAATAGACATGTTATTGGCTCTAAAGGTTGTTTTACCCAAATAGTAGATATATCTCATTGGAGTTAATCTATTTGCCACATCTGGCCCAACCATATTTCGTCGGGCCTTAAGCCCTTACTGAAATTATAGTTTTTACACACACCTGTCGCAGGTCAAAGCTATGACCCGTTATCAATACCTTGCGATTCTATTCACTAATTCATGGCAATGCATGCCTATACATTATGCTTACCTGTAAGTATAAACTTAACAAACAAATCATTAAATATCATATCCACATGGTGATAACATCACTGTTTAACCCGTTTGACCCGGTTGTCCATTTGATACATTCATAGCCTACCCTTTTAGCATTTCGATTAACCATGGATTGTTTTTTGCTAAAAGGTGCATACTTACCATCTTACCCATTTGACCCATTATGGTTTACACCACATGGTCCTATTTCAAAAATTCATTGGTTTACCACCAAAATATGGTTACTTACCATTTTACTCGTTTGACCCGTATAGGTTCGCGCCAGAAATTCTTATTATAGAAATTTATTGATTTATCACCAAAACATAGTCTTGTCGTAACTTTATCCATTTTGACTCGTTTCATGATTTACACCATGGGGTCTCGTCTTAACAAACTTTCATTTATCACAAACATTAGTTCATCTTAATTTGGCTCGTTTTGACCCAATTCATGGTTTACACCATGGGGTCTCATCTTAACAAACTTTCATTTATCACCAACATTAGTTTATCATAATTTTACTCATTTTGACCAGTTTCATGGTTTACACCATGGGGTCTTCTCTTAAGATACTTTCATTTATCACTAACATTAGTTCATCATAATTTTACTCGTTTTGACCCGTTTCATAGGTTACACCATGGGGTCTCATCTTAACATACTTTCATTTATCACCAACATTAGTTCATCGTAATTTTACTCAAACCTGTTTCATGGTTTACACTATGAGGTCTCATCTTAACATTTATTCGGCTAACATCTTAATCAAAAATACTTCCATCACATATATTGTGATTCTATTATAGGAAGGTGTAAGCTTTACTTACCTTGCGTCCGCTCAAGCTTCCATGTGCAATTAACTTGTTTGACCCGTTCCTTTCCCAGCTTCCACCTAGCTTGCCAACAATCAAACTATCACATAATATCCACAAGATGATTAAATTGTCATCAAATACCATGAACATCACCCTTATGGATTTTTATACCACATTAACCAGTCCATTCTACTTTAGGTCAATTTGACTTCTAAGAGTGAAACTGCCAATTGATATACATTGATACACTATCAAGTTCAATAAAACTCATTTAGGCATTTTATCAAACACTTGGTGTGCATCTTTTTTAGGCCATCATATTCGCTAAATTTTTCAACCAAAATCACCATGTATCTTTCAACTCAACAAGTTCATACACTTTCTAGCATCAAGTTAACATAACTTTCAATTATCATAAGCTAATTCATCCTTTTGACCAACATAATTCATGGGTTCAACTCTCATGTTGAAACCCACTTCTAGTCACTTAAGAATACTTATCAAAATCCTTAAATTGTTCAAAAAATTCACACATACAAGCAAGTATGATGATTATGAACATCTATTTATCATCGGATTCATCATATCATAAAAACCCATTTGAACTAAAAACTCATCGTACACAAATTCATCACATACCTTAGGTTTAGATGATGTTAGAGAGCTAAAATCATCAAAAATGCAAGGGAAATTACTTGGATTTCACCTTCAATCCAATAATTTTGTATTTGCTAGGTTGAAGAAGGCTTCCCTTGTCTTTCCTTCTCTCTAGATCGATATGCACACACACATATGTGTGTGCTTTTATGATTTTTTCTTTTTAATTAATCAAGTTTAATACTTGTTCACTTGTAGCCCTTGCACTTTATTAGTTGTTTTATAATGTCCAAAACCCACTCAACACATCTAGTAGTTACTAATCTTTTAACTTGGTTAGAACATTCCTAGTTATTTTGTTTACGAGTTAAATTTTACCAGTAACGGTATTTTACCCGCTCATCCTCGATTAATTTGGTTTAATTACCAAGTCCATTTTTTTGGTGTTACACGTAATCCTGCACGTGACGCGGCGGGGTACCGTAGTCCAATGAGCGGCGGCGACAAGGAGCGGCATGATGGAGATGCGAAATCAACAAGATGAAGCCGTAGCATCATACATGTGATTGTTTACTTGTGAACAAAACTGAAGCGGAGCCAAAAATTGGTTGAAATGAAAAACCCATAAGATGGGAAGGTGCAGCCTAAGATTCAAAGCAAACTCTGAAAAGTCTACAACAATGGTGGCTCCACGTGCGTGGTTGCTTTTGACATCCATTGAAAAAGTAGACATGCTTGTTATGTATGCAATCTCGAATAATTCGATTATTCCACCCATGGTGAAAAAGTATACCTGCTTGTTGTCTACTTGGTTTTCTTATTTTTTTTCTCTTCTTTAATGAAACACCTTAGCACATAATGCAACAAAAGACAAAAAAAGGCACCGAACAAAGGTTGGAGTATAATGGTTATGTAGGCAATTGAAATTAGCCAATTAGGCGCAAACAGATCTTGCAATATGATGGATCTCTGATCAGTGTTGATCGGCAGTTTGTGACTAGAAATATTGGATTCGGATTAGCCAAATTTCGGATAAGGATTCGGATATTAATATTCACTATCCTAAATTTTCGAATATTCGAAACGCGGATAATCCGATCTTGAATACCCCTAATTCCGAGTTAAAGTCAAAACCCACCTAAGCGAGATTAATCTTCCAAAACTAGGAAAGCTTAAAATTTTAATAACGGTAGACAAAACATGACATGTGTAAACCGTTTATCTAAATGATTCAAAAAAGTTGACTGATTGTAAACGACTTGACGGGTAAACAACTTGACAGGTTGTAACTGGTTATATTAAATGAGTTAAACAAATTAGCATGTTCACCTTTAAAAATATATGTTCTTTATTCAAACAATAAACTTGTTAGTGGGTTAGACAATTTAGCTTAAAGGATTAAAGAGGTTGACTTGAACACGACTTCCTCGCAGGGCCGGCCAATAGGCTTAAGACCTTAGGCCCAGGCCTAGAGCCACCAAAATTGAGAAGCCTCCAATTTTCTAGTCTGTTTTTTATATACTAGGCCCATACATGTGATAATATCCTAAAAAACCCTGGCCCAAATCCAATCCTCCAAAAAATCAGAGTGGTAGTCGCTAAACCCAAGTTTCACTCCCACATAAACGTGAAATGTGGGAGGCTATTAAAATTGATGTGATATAGAGATTCAATCAATGAGAAAGAGGAATTGATGAACTTTGAAATCTACGGCGTCTGTTGAGTGACCAACGATGGAATCATTGGAAATTAGTGTCGTAGGGCAGACTTTAGTGATTGAGAATTCATATTTAGCATAATTATGAATCATGGTATCTGAATCTCGACTGAACACAGGTAAACGACTAATCTCAGATTTTACATACTTATTAGTTTATATGTTGTTTATATATTTCTCAAAGTTTGAAATCTCAAACCCCCAAACATAAAATAATTTTTGCAATTATTTGTGACTCAATAATGTGATTTGAGATTTGTTATTGTTGTTGGCTCAGTTTTGTGATATGAGAGTTGGTATTGTTGTTGGCTTAGTTTTGCGATTTAAGAACTAGTATTGTTGCTGGCTTAGTTTGTGGTTTGACAGTGGCACTCAGGTTAGATATCATTATTCTCATTTGTTGCGAACTTGCGAATTGTGAATTGTTGATTTCGTTTGTTGTGATTTGTGAATTGTTGATTGCCTAATTTGATTTTGTTGTTTACTGTTTAGACCTTTAGGGCTTGTTTGTTTGGTTATTTTAGTTTGTTGCTTAGGAATTAAGGCTCATCGTTAAATTCTTAAATTGATTTGTATTTTAGCAATGTCAAATCGAATCCGAACTTTTGTATCTGGTCATGCAAAAAGGCAAAAAAAAAAAACATCAACAAGAAGCTTTAATTTTGCCAAAGGGCCTCCACTTCGTAGTAGGGATGAGCAAATGGTACCAGTTCTGAACCGGTACCGAATTTACCGAACTAGGTACATTTTCGGTACTGATTCAGTACCAACTTTTAACATTTTCACTTCGGTATCGGTTTTTACACTCAAATACCGGTACCGAACCGTACCGTACCGGGTACATTCCATACCGATACCCACTTTTGCGGTTTTCGGTACCGGTTTGTATCGAGCTCATTCTTACTTCATAGTTCGCTTATGGTCCCAAAAAATGTCAGGACTGCCCTGCTTCCTCGACCAGTGGGTTAAAACTATTTCAACTAAACATGACTTATTTGTTAACAAGTTGATGTGGGCCCAAGTGTGGAGGAGCGGGCCATTTTATATTTGGAGGCCCAAGATTGTGTAACAAAAGGGGCTTCACTAAAATGGCTCTAACTTGGGCTACGGGGGTCCGTTTTGGGTGGGTGACCAGGCGAAACGACCGTGATTGCCACCCTTATGAGACATCCAACATCACATTGATTTGGAGCCAGGGGCCCAGCTACCCAATAAGCCCCATTACAGAATGAGCCCAAAAGAGCATGTGGAATTGCGTCGGCAGGTTGAAGACTTAATTTCTAAGGGGTACATTCGGGAAAGCATGAGTCCTTGTGCTGTTCCTGCTCTGTTGACTCCAAAGAAGGATGGGACATGGCGTATGCGTGTTGACAGTCGTGCACTCAACAAGATCACTGTGAGGTACAGATTTCCAATTCCCCGACTTGATGATTTACTTGTAAGACCCGTCTCAAATTAACACGATTATAAAATTAAAATACGTATTTTATATGAAAATGCGACATTTCAAAAACTTTTCCAAGTTAACATTCTTACATGATTTAAAACATTCCAAAATATGATTCTAAGTGTTTACAATATTCACTTTTAACTAGAATAAAATAGGATCATTGCGGAAGCTTCAAAGACATGTGTTCGGTTCTTTTAAGTCGCTTGATCTTCATCCGGGACCCTAGAATATAACCTACGATCAAAACCAACTCAAAGGTTAATTTTGATAGTTAAAAACATGTTCAAACTAGTTAAATGGGCCAAACAAACAAAATAAAACAATTTTGCCAGCATCCATGTCTCTCGCGGGCCGCGAGAGACTTACCTCATTTGGCTCGCGGGCCGCGACACTTGTCGCGCTACGCGACTGGGTTCCGGGTCATGGTCACGCGACGTAATACCTTGTTTTTAACAGAATGTTTGGTTTGTTGTTTGCTGCAAATGCCCAGCTATACTTTTAACCAAAATTTTAACTTTAAAACCACATAACTTTCGTTCTACATGTCCGTTTTACAAACTTCTTTTTCCTACATGTTCGTAATTTGAATACGGACCTGTTTACCATCATTGTTCGCATTAAAATCCGCTTTATAAGCAAATAGCCAATAAATCTCTTTTTTATTATTCGACCCGTTTAGTTTCTGTCGCAACCCCCGACCCCAGCCCGAGAGCGGGTGCTGCGAGCCAGTCAGATGGTATCGGTGTTTATTAATTTGGCAGCGGAAAACATTCATCAGGACCGTAGTTAGGAAATATTTTATCAGAGTTGAAACACCAAACTTTGTATAATAAACAAATGGGATAAAAACCAAGTTTTTATTGCAATATCTTTATAGGGATAAACCCTAGTTTATCGAAAGACAAAACTCTTTTTTATTAAGGTAACTTTTATAGCCATTTTTTCAAGCCTTCATTGCTTTCCAGCTGGGTTCTATTGGCTTTCACATTTTGTTACCTGAAACACATTTTAAAAAGTTTTATCAGTAAGAAATACTGGCGAGTTCATCCCAGTTTAATTAAAACGGTTTTATAACTTTACAGTATTGAGGGCATCCGCAATTACATTTGTTTATATCTACACAATTACTCATTCAGTACTGTCAACACCTGACTTGTGGGTCATATTACTCATTGGCTATCTCATTGTCCAATGGTAACGTCTTTCACATTTTGTATACAAAACCCCAACATACCGGCAACAATTGTAGAATCACAAATACTCAATTACTGTTAAGTGTAATTTAAAACATTTGAGGTTTTGGTAAAGTATTTTGACTCACGAAAATAATTTACAAAAAGGTGACAAAAAGAGAATGTACTCACTTTGTTTACTTAGGTAATACTAAGGCTTCCTGTTGTATCTCCTGGTTATTATCTATTAAAAATTAAACAATGCACACGTGTTAGTAAAATAACCCAAATCACATAAACCGTAAAACTCGAGACAGAACTCCAATGACTGAGTCAGGCAGAGCCTTGACATGCATTACAGAGTCCTAGATTCATCGGGTGTAACACGAGATAGAACTCCAATGACAGAGTCAGGAAAAGCCTTGACATGTGTTACGGAGCCCTAGATCGATCGTGTAGGGTAACTAATACGGTTATAATACTTACAACGAGGCAGAGTTTTGCTTTATAGGGGTATAATACCCGAGTATTATAATTGCTAACAGAAAGTTGAGAGAGAAATCAGAAAATGAACGTTGAACAAATGATCCTCGACCTCCTATTTAAAGGCCTGTCGGAGGTCGTCTCGTGGCCCGCGAGGGCCTCTTCTTGTTCTTTCGCGGCCCGCGAGAGACTGCGTGTCGTTTATAGCCTTGCCGAGTCAAGGTGTAGGGTTGCCAAGTCACTGGACACGTAGCATAATGCCTTGTCCAGCAAACAAAGCCAGTCGCGGCCCGCGACTCATGAGGCTAAGGGGGTCGCGCCCCGCGAGCGACTCCCGAATTTTGTTTTCTTTGTTTTTTTTTATAAATATAAGGGTAGTTCGGGCTCGTTTCTCGTATAGGAGGTATATAAGAAACGTTTTAGGGTCACATTAAGGATTCTAGGAGGGTTGTTATATCCTCCCCACCTTGTTTTAGATCTCGTCCTCGAGGTCTACTGGAATAGGTGTGGGTATTTCTTCTGCATCTCTGACTCGAGCTCCCAAGTGTATTCTGGTCCTCTCTTGGAATCCCATTTCACTTTGACCAGAACTAGTCTTTTGTATTTGAGATTCTTGATCTTTCTATCTTCAATCCGAATGGGGTTTTCTACAAACTTAAGTTTCTCGTTTACCTCAATGTCCTTAAACACGTCATGTATTCCTGCCATTTCTTCTGGCAGTTGTAGCTGATAAGCTACAGGTCCTATCCTTCTAATGATCTCAAAAGGTCCAACATACCTGTGGCTTAGCTTTCCTCTTTTAACGAATCTCGTACTGCTTTTAACAATACCTTATTTCCTACTTGAAATTCTAAAGGTTTTCTTCTGTTATCTGCATAACTCTTTTGACGATCTCGTACTGCTTTTAGTCTTTCCTTGACTTGAATAATCTTGTCCGTTGTTTCTTGCACTATCTCAGGTCCAGATAGTTGTTTTTCTCCAATTTCTGCCCAACAAACTGGAGTTCGGTACTTTCGTCTATAAAGTGCTTCAAAAGGTGCATCATTAATGCTTGTATGATAGCTGTTATTGTAGGAAAATTCTATTAATGGTAAATGGTCGTCCCAATTTCCTCCGAAATCAATTACACAGGCTCTAAGCATATCCTCCATTGTTTGTATTGTCCTTTCGCTTTGTCCATCTGTTTGTGGATGATAAGTTATGCTTAGATTTAACCTGGTTCCCATTGCTTTTTGGAAACTTGTCTAAAAATGAGAAGTAAAATGGCTATCTCTATCAGATACAATAGATAAAGGAATTCCATGTAATGAAACTATTTCATTTACATATAACTTGGCTAACTGTTCCATACTGAAAGTTTCCTTCATTGGTAAGAAATGAGCAGATTTAGTCAATCTGTCAACAATCACCCAGATTGTATCATTTCCTTTTCGAGTCTAGGGTAATTTGGTAACAAAGTCCATTGTTTTCAATTCCCATTTCGATATTGGCATTTCTAGTTGATGTAATAACCGTGAAGGTTTCTGATGTTCGGCTTTAACTTGTGAACAGGTCAGACATTTAGCAACATAATTTGCTATATCCTTTTTCATTCCTATCCACCAGAAATTCTTTCTTAAATCTTGATACATTTTATCACTTCTGGGATGTATCGTATACCTAGACTTATGAGCTTCTTCTAGAATTATGTGGCGTAGGTTTCCTTGTTTAGGTATCCACATTCTTTTCTTATGGAACTTCCAAATTCCATCTGATCCTTGTTTTAATTCCTTAATCATTCCTTTTAAACCTTCAACAATGTCCTTGAATGCTGTTTCCTGTACCTCTCTAATTTGCTCATTTAAATCTATTCGCAGATTTAATTTAAGAGAGCGTACTCGTTTTGGCTTTTCATGATACTTTCGACTTAAAGCATCAGCTATGACGTTAGCTCTTCCAGCATGATACTGGATATCACAATCATAATCACTAAGAAAACCGCCTCCTTGTGAGGAGGATTGGCCCGGATCACCGTGGGGCTGGTACTGGTACTGGTACTGAGGAGGTTGTTGAAACTGTGGAGCGTGAAGGACGAGTGCCTCTTGCGGGTTCCATGCATGTCCTTGGACTCTTTGGAAGCTAACTGACCCGTCTTTGGCTTTATATATCAAGTTCATGGAGCGGCAGATGTGTATGTCCACTCTTCCCGACCATGGGCTCTTTTGGAAAGACTTGGGCATGTTCACGAAGTGCTTGAAGAGACGGTATATCCACCCCCCGAAGAAGATAGGGGTTGGTGGAGTAGCAAGCTGGTTCAGATGCATGTTTCGGAGCAGGAGATACGGAACATCGATGTTTCTGCGGTTGTGAATGCAATGAAGGGCCACCAGATCTCTCAACCCAACAACGCCACTGCTATCATGCCTTTGGCTAAGAGATTAGGTGAGGACCCGGTGAACGTAATGGTAAAGAGGGCCCCTCAATCTAGTGCTCTTAGTGCTGCTTGGGTTGTAGTGCCCATCTCCTATTTGAGCCAAGCGGCTTGGCGTTCGTTTTCTGATAGTTCACGTAACCCTCTGGTGTTTTCTTCATTACCCGCATCTTCCTCCGCATACAACCCAACTATTGACCCAAACTGTGCCATCGAAATCGAGTATTTCCCCCCCCCCCCACATCGGAATTCTACCCCTTCATTATCGAATGGGTCGCACCTTGAATTAAACACGAATGTGCTATAGAATTCCAGATTATATTCGTGGACCGAGCGAAGGCGAGTAGTGAGGGCGACTCTCAGCGGCCCGGTGACTAGGTTGTTGAAGTGGTCCCATTGGTTCACTAATCCCAAAATATCCGTGCACACTTGTCTTGGGTATTCCTCCGGTCTGGTTCGAAGCACATCGTATCTTGCTTTAGCATCGAGCTCTTTTGCATTGAACCTTGTGAATTTCTTCGACATCTGAAAGAATACACCAAAAGTTAGCACGAAACAGTGAAATTTTCGGAGAAAATTGAAAACATCTAGCTGGACACGGCCCCGTGTTCAGCAGACACGACCTCGTGTCCAAACGTCTGTTACTCAAAAACTTCATTTTTCGACCCGGTCCTGAAAACTTGAAAATTTTTGGTCCAGTAGGTGTGGTTTTCCACGAAAATGAAACCCCAAGTGCCGTTTTTCCCAAAACAAACTGTTTACCCCTTCGATTTTATCTTTTTCGGTTCAAAAACAAGGGTTTGGGGTTTTTGTGAGAAATCGGGCAAATCTATGAACAATACAAGTGTATTTACTTCCTATAACACTAATCTAAACTAATGCTAACAGATTTATGCAAAAATTTGAGGTTCGATCCGGATGAAGTTCAAGAACCCTAGATTTTTCCCCAAATTTTTGATGTTTTAACTACATGCAAGTGCTTAATCTAACTACTAATGATGATAGAATCATACCTTGATGTTGTTATAAGTAGAGGAGACGTCGAAATCTTGCAGAAAAATCGCCTGAACCAGAGCGTTTTTGAGGAAACGGGGCGTGTGGAAATGAAGAAACTGTGTTGAAAAGAGGTTTTATCCCGACAGTTGCGCGGACACGGCCCCGTGTCGAGCAAAGTTTAAAATTTTTTTTAGTGCTCGTGTGAGTGCCCATGTTTCCCAAAAACTGGGTTAGAAGACTTACCGATTTAGATGTCAACCCATTCGTTCGTAACTTACCAGGTTTGATGTTGATGCTTTTATTCTTCAACCGTTTGAAGCGAGATTTCTTCCTCTTCATCCTCAATGAATCCTTGATAGAGCTCCAGCCGTTGGCCATTGACTTGAATGGAATTCCATTCCGAGATTTAATTTCTACTGCACCGTGTAGGAAAATATGGGTGATGGAAAAAGGTCCTGACCACCTAGACTTTAATTTACCAGGAAACAATCAAAGTCGTGAATTAAACAATAGAACTTGATCTCCTACTCGAAATTCATTTGGTTTTATGTGTTTGTCGTGCAAATTTTTCATTCTTTCCTTATAAATTTCCGAGTTTGAGTATGCATAATTCCTAAATTCGTCTAATTCATTTAATTGACAAAATCGATTTTTACCGGCAAATTCTAAATCAAGGTTTACATTTTTAATTTCCCAGTAGGCCTTGTGAGTTATTTCTACTGGCAAATGACAACTTTTTCCATAGACGAGCTTATATGGGGTTGTACCTATTGTTGTTTTATAAGCAGTTCGAAAAGCCTATAAAGCATTATCTAATTTATCGGCACATTCCTTTTTATTTAACCCTACGGTTTTTCAAGTATTCGTTTTAAACCTCTATTAGTCACTTCGGCTTATCCGTTTGTTTGAGGGTGATATGCTATTGAGACCCGGTGATAGACCCCATATCTTGTTAAAAAAATTTCAAGTTGATGGTTACAAAAATGGGTACCTCTATCACTTATTAGTGCTTTAGGTGTGCCAAATACGAGAGAATAATTTTTTCAGAAATCTTACCACGACTCTTCCATCATTTGTTGGAAGTGCCTCAGCCTCGGCCCATTTAGATAAGTAATCTACTGCCACAAGTATATATTTGTTTCCTTTTGACATTGGGAAAGGTCCCATAAAGTCGAGTCCCCACACATCAAAAATTTCACAAACAAGAATGCCATTTTGTGGCATTTCGTTTTTTGAAGAAATATTACCTGTTCTTTGGCAAGCATCACATGTCTTGACAAGACTTTGGGCGTCTTTGTAAATGGTTGGCCAATAAAACCCTGAATCAAATACCTTTCGTGCGGTACTAGCGGCACCATGGTGTCCTCCGTATGGACCTTCATGACAATGGCGGAGAATTCTTCGTGCTTCGCTACCATGTACGCACCGTCGGATGAGTTGGTCGGCACACATTTTGAAAAGATAAGGATCTTCCCAAAAATAGTGTTTGACATCAGCAAAGAATTTCTTTCTTTGATGATGTGGCCAACCTTTTGCGACTATACCGCTAGCTAGGTAGTTAGCATAGTCGGCGTACCATGGCTCTTCTCTGTATTCCACCATTTCTAGGGACTCCGTTGGAAATTTTTCGTTGATTTGCTCATCCCTGGTCGCCTCCAAAGCTGGGTCTTCTAAGCGTGAAAGATGATCCGCTGCGGTGTTTTCAGCTCCTCTTTTGTCTTTGATTTCGATATCAAATTCTTGGAGGAGTAGAATCCACCGAATCAAACGTGGTTTAGCGTCCGGTTTCTCGAAGAGATATCGAATGGCTGCATGATCTGTATAGACTATTGTTTTAGAAAGAATCAGATAAGAACGAAATTTATCAAAAGCAAATACCACAGCTAGTAATTCTTTTTCAGCTTTTGTGTAATTCTCTTGTGCACCGTTAAGTGTTTTACTAGCATAATAAATTGGGTGAAAATGTTTCTCTTTTCTTTGTCCCAAGACAGCTCCAACTGCAAAGTCACTTGCATCACACATGATTTCGAAAGGAAATTTCCAATCAGGCGCTATCATGATAGGTGCATTGACCAACATTTCCTTTAGGGTTAGAAATGCTTGATTCCAATCCTTGTCAAAGATGAAAGGGGCATCTTTTTCAAGTAATTTTGTTAGAGGCCTTGAAATTTTAGAAAAGTCTTTGATAAATCGCCTATAAAATCCGGCATGCCCTAGGAAACTTCTGATAGCTCTAACGGATGATGGGGGCGGTAATCGAGAAATAGTGTCTATTTTGGCTCGATCAACCTCCATTCCCTCTGTTACCATGAAATGACATTTTTTCCCAATTAAGGGCGAGGTTAGTTTCCTCACATCGGGATAGCATTCGTTCAAGGTTATCGAGGCATTGGTCGTATGAATCCCCAAAGATAGAAAAGTCGTCCATGAAGACTTCCATTGTCTTTTCTATCATGTCATGGAAGATGGCTACCATGCAACGTTGGAAGGTTGCAGGGGCATTATATAGACCGAATGGCATGCGTCGATAAGCAAAAGTTCCATAGGGACATGTGAAGGTTGTCTTTTCTTGGTCTTCGGATGCTATCAGGATTTGAAAGTAACCTGAAAAACCATCCAAGAAACAATAAAATTTATGACCGGATAATTTTTCTAACATTTGATCAATGAAGGGCAAAGGAAAGTGATCTTTCCTTGTTGCTTCATTTAACCGTCTATAATCTATACATACTCTCCATCCTGTGACGGTTCTCGTTGGTATTAATTCATTGTTTTCGTTAGTTATTACCGTCATACCTCCTTTTTTTTGGAACTACTTGGACGAGACTTACCCAAGGACTATCAGAGATAGGGTAAATAAGTCCGGCGTCAAGTAATTTGATGACTTTGTTTTTAACCACTTCTTGAACAGTTGGATTTACTCGACGTTGTGGTTGTATTACCGATTTGTAGTCATCGTTCATTAAAATTTTGTGTGTGCACATGGAAGGACTTATTACTTTAATGTCTACAAGCTTCCAAGCGATTGCATTTTTGTGTTTTTTCAAAAGTTTAATTAATTTTTCTTTTTCTAAACTACTTAATTTAGACGAAATAATTACAGGTGATTTACCATCTTTATCTAGAAAAACATATTCCAAACCTTTCGGAAGTTCTTTGAGCTCAAGAGGTGGGTCTTTAGGAGACTCCTTATTTGGTTGCTCATTTTGATCAAGAACTTTAAAAGTTTGTTCTATGGCGACCTCTTCTTCAACAAAGTGGTCAATCTTTTCACTTGTATCGGGTGGTTCATCTTCATCTTCAATTAGGGGGTCATTATTGCCGAATGGATATTTCATTGACCGCTAAAGATTGACACTCTTTTTAAATGCCCCTAATTTAATAGATAGATTGTTGTACTTCCGGTTTTTCAAAGCTTCATGGGGTTTTACAAAATGTCGTCCCAACACTAGAGGAGCGTCATAGAGGATGACAAAGTCGGTTGGGATTACCATTTGATTTTTTTGAACCAAGACATCCTCAACTACACCGATTGATTTTATTACTTTCCGATTGGATAGAAAAATGGGTATTTGAAGTGGAGAAAAATCACTAATACTTAATTTTTTGAAAATGTAGTTGGGCATTATGTTAACGCAAAGATCTTTATCGATTGTGACATTACTAATAAATGAATTTTGAAAAAAAAAACATGGAACCGGTGTAATGTTGATTTCAAATGGGTCTTCTTTTATTAGCGAGGTTTGATCATTAGTTAACTTAATGCTTACCGTTTCGTCAATTTTAGTGTTAGTGTTTAACTCTTTTAAAAACTTAGCATGAGTAGGTACTAAACAATGATTTTCAAAAGAAGGTGACAAGAGATTAATTTCTTCAAAATTAGACTCTTTTTTAACGGACTCACCTTTTTCGTTGTTTAACTCATGTGTCGGTTTTTCACTTATTTGTTCTTTCATTTTTACACTTTCAACTATCTCTTCTTTATTTAATTATTCTCTTGCACGAGACTCCTCTTCCCTTGCGCGAGATTCCTTTATGTAACGCTCGATAGTTTTAAGGTGTTCTAATATCCTATCTGTCACTTCGGTGATAGAGTAAGGATCGGGATTTTCAAAGCTTGAATTCGGTTGTTTGATCCTTTGTTCCTCATAATACTCATAGGAAGTAGATGGTTCACACCATTGTTCTTCATTGTAAGTATATGATGGATAAGGGTCGTAATTTTGTTCTTCGTAATACTCATACGAGGTGGGTTGTTCACGCCATGGTTCCTCATAATAAGCATACGAAAGTGGTGGCTCATATCTTGGTTCCTCAAAGTATGAGTATGAAGGCTCATACCTTGGTTCATCAAAATATGAGTATGAGGGAGAAGGTTCATACCTTTGGTCTTCATAGGATGTGTATGAAGTTGATGGCTCGTACCTGGGCTCCTCATAGTAGGTGTATGAAGTGTATGGTTGAAATAAGTTACAATATTGAACCGAGTGCGGGTCACCACAGTTAGTGCAATAGTTTCCCCTATAATCATCCTCCTCATAGGTGTAGTTGTAACCTCTTGAGTATTGATCCATAAGAATCACTCAACAGACAACAACAAAGTCTCGAGACTAGAAAAAAAATCGGAAACATAGGCTGGACACGGCCCGTGTTCAGTGGACACGGCCCCGTATTCAGTGTCTGTATCTGGGAGTTTTAATTAAAGTTACTGGTTTTGTTGTGCACAGGGGCGTGTTCAGGCTCCGTATCTGGGTGTTTTATGAAAAATATGCAGCACGGCCCGTGTTCAGTGAGCACGGCCCGTGTTCACGCTACTGTAAATGCAAAATTAAACTAAAATGCAGAAAAATGTGCGCGCGTTTTGAAAAGGTTTTAAAAAACTGATTATGCCGTTGATTTTAAGCTTTCTTAAAATCCTTGTGTCCCCGGCAACGGCGCCAAAAACTTGATGCGTGTGTGGTGTGATATATATTTAAGTATATTTTAAGCCCTTTTTACACATTAGTCAAGTTTTAAATTTATAAAACACGATATTTTACTAACACCAAACACACATATGGGCAAGTGCACCCATTGTGAGCATAGTATAGTGTTGGCAAGATACCGAGGTCGTCCAAGGACACAAGAGCTTTTAGTACCGGTTTATCCTCAACGTCTAATCAAATTAAAAAGTTAGAAAAATGTTTTTAAACAAATAAAATAAAAACTAACTAAAATGCTGAAAAAAAAACAGATAGACAAGATGAATCACTTGGATCCGACTCGTGTTTAGTGTAACCTTTGATTATTTCCGCACTTTTGCACTTTTTAAGAGATTGTCTTAGTTATTGTAGTAGGCCCCTCTTTTGAAGGTGACGTTACCCTCAACCCAGTAGTTTGAGTCAGCAAGGATACAATCCTAAAAGATCGGATTATTGAAAGATAATTAATTAAGTTATTAATGAATATTATGGTAGGCCCCTCTTTTGAAGGTGACGTTACCCTCGGCTAAGTAGTCTGAGTCAGCTGGGATACAGTCCTAAGTAGCCGGGTTAAAGTATTAATAGTAGCTTACATATGAGGGGATCAAAGAGTTTGGACCCCCGCTATCCAATACCGGTGGGTATTAAAGGAGGTCCTACTAAATTTGACCCAGGTCCTTGCAGGATCTATACACTAAACAAGGCAAGACTCTTACCAAACCGTTCCCTTAACCCCCGATCAGGCAGCCAACATATCTCCATATAGACCGTGGACATATGAATGGTGAAAATATTTTATTTTATATAGACAGTAAAATAATGCCAAGACACCACTGACAAACGATAAGGAAGAATCACCTTCAACATAAGAAACTAGTTATTAAAGTCATTAATACATAACCAAATAAAAAGTGCGGAAAGATTAAAAATAAAAAAGTATTACACTAGACACTTATCATCACCAATTGATGTAAGAGACTTAGGCAAACATGGCCTTTGATTGTCAAGAACTCTTACGATCAATCTTGGATCCCGAGACGACTCACACACTCTATGATGGATGATGGTGGTGGATGATGGTGTTGTGATGGTGGTGGGTGGTGGGTGAAGTGTGAGAGAGGTGGTGTGCCAAGGGATGGTTTACAAATGAGCCAAGCACCCCTATTTATACGCTGAACAGAGGCTCGGGCACGGCCCCGTGTCCATTGGGCACAGCCCCGTGTCCACCTTCCTTCTCTTTCTTCATTAATTGCAGTTTGTCTGCATTAGTTGACCACGCTCCCGTGTGCAGAAGCGTATCTGTACTATCAAGATTTCCCCAGATTCTGCGAATCTTAGAGTTGACCACGGCCCCTTGTCCGCTGGGCACGCCCCCGTGGGGGGTGATAGAAGCTTCTACAACTTTGTCTTTTCTGCTGACACTTGGGCACGCCCCCGTGCTCATTGAGCACGGGGCGTGTTCAGCCTTCTGTTCTCTTGTTTTGCTTGGCTTGGGAAGATGTTGTTGGGGAGGCCGGGCATGCCATGTTTGTTCTTTTTCTTGTATTTATGTTAGATTTAGCTGCCTTTTTGCTTCTTTTGTTCATTTGAGCTCATTTAATCCTGAAAATACAAAAGGAAGACAAAAACACACTTTTTCCAACATTAGTACTAAAAAAGGGTTAGTTTTATGCCACATTTGATGTAATTTATATGTAGCATTTTGCACACATCACGTACCAATTCATCAATCAGGGTATTGGCTAATCTACTGCTTTTTCTATGGTTTGAGGTCTAGCTGCCTTGACTACATGTCTAATCTCACTAATTAATCCCCAAATGTAACGGGAGATTAACAATGGCTCAGGTGAGGCTAAGGTTGGCACTATCCTAGCATATTCGGAGAATATGGTAGTGTAGCCTTTGCAGTCTATTTCAGTCATTTTATGATTTAGGAACTTATTGGCGATTTGTTACTTCTCATGAGGAGGACAAAATTTTCTTTCGACTATTTCTTTAAAATTAGTCCATTCCATTCTATAAACTCTGTTACTTCCCCTAGAGTAGAGAATAGTATTCCACCATTCTAAGGCTGTGTTTTTTAAAAGATTAGAAGCAAAAATAATCTTATCTTCATCTGCACATTTACTTATTTTTATGACTGCTTCTGTCTTTTCTATCCAGCGCAAGGCTGAAATGGCTCCTTCATTTCCTGAGAATTCTATTGGTTTGCAGGCCAAGAATTCTTTATAAGAACAACCGTAAGAGAAGGTTCTTCTTATTTTAGGAAATGGAGCTTGGATTAAAGGTCTGTTATTATCGTTCACACTGTGACTTGGTTCAGTGTGTTGACGTTTAGTTCCATTTGCAGATTTGTTATTTTCTGCTTCTTTAACAGTCTTGATAATATAAGGCATAGCATCTATAATTCCTTGTGCTACTATGTGTTGGATGACACTGTTATCTAATTGGATTCCGTTATTCTCATTATTCTGGTTTTCCTGATTTACTTCGTTCGACATCTGATTGGTGAACATTTATCAGGTATTAATTATCATAAAATAAAATTTAATACAAATATTTATACACATCACACAAACAGATTGATAAAAAACGTCGTACATTGCGGCTTTTACTCTTTTCATATATATGCGTCGATTACAAACTACAACTGGAAAATTAAACACACTAATAGTTATGCATCGATATTTATTTTAGTCTCTCTCTCTCTCTCTATATATATATATATATATATATATATATATATATATGTATATTCATCAAAATACAAAATTACACATATATCTAGGTATTATTCTAGGTATCATTCATCCAGTACTTCATCTCATTCTCATCATATTTCCAAACTAGCTTCTCTCCTATCTGTCGAATTCTATTTCCTTCGTCCACTAAGTTTTCACCATACTGTCGGAGTTCCTACACACATTTCCGACTCATGGGTGGGTCTAACGGTGGTTCTGGCATTGGTTCTTCGGGAGTATATAATGCTGAATACGACCTATTGTCGTCTAACCATGGGTCATATTCTGAGGAGATTGGGGTTGGGATTCTAGGAAATTCATTAGGATCGAATGCAGGTATCGGAAACTGGTTTTCCTGGTTTGGTTCTAGCATTTGTTGGTCTGGGAACAAGGGTAACAGTGGTGGTTCGGCTATTTAGTTTATGTTAGAGTCTACTGCTGTAGTGGCTAGCATATGGAAATCTGCCAATTGTCTATCTAGTTCCTCTTCCCATGGTGGCCTATGGACTGTTTCCTGAGTTTGTGCATTTACTTCCCTATTGGCTCTTACTATCGCCCTTTGTTGTTGTAACTTCTTCATCCTCTTTCTTCTATCATGTGCTCCTCTACTAAACCATCCTCTCTTTTTAGAAGTAAAAGGTTCCTCAGACTGTGCCTTAAAAATAAATATTCCTTCCTCAGTATCGGCTGAATATCCTAAGGGGTTTGGCTGAGATGAGGTTCCTTTATCTTTTGGTGAACTAGCTATATGATGATAAGCGTCTGACGTACCTTGCTCACTCATACTGTAAACTAACAAATAGTCAAATAACACAAAACAAATATATATATTTACACAGAATTATTTCCTAACACAAAATTAAGTGTCAGCAGAACACTTGATTGGCTTAAACCAGTGGATGTAGCTCTGATACCACCTTCTGTCGCAACCCCCAACCCCAGCCCGGGAGCGGGTGCCACGAGCCAGTCAGATGGTATCGGTGTTTATTAATTTGGAAGCGGAAAAATTTTATCAGGACCGTAGTTAGGAAATATTTTATCAGAATTGAAACACCAAACTTTGTATAATAAAAAATGGGATAAAACCCAAGTTTTTATTACAATATCTTTATAGGGATAAACCCTAATTTATCGAAAGACAAAAATCCTTTTTATTTAGCTAACTCTTATACCCACTTTTCCAAGTCTTCGGTGCTTTCCATCTGGCTTCTATTGGCTTTCACATTTTGTTATCTTAAACGCGTTTTAAAAAAGTTTTGTCTACAAGAAATACTGGCGAGGGCATCCCAATTTAATCAAAACGGTTTTACAACTTTATAGTATTGAGGGCATCCGCAATTACATTTGTTTATATCTACACAATTACTCATTCAGTACTGTCAACACCTGACTTGTGGGTCATATTACTCATTGGCAATCTCATTGTCCAATGGTAACGTCTTTCACATTTTGTATACAAAACCCCAACATACCAGCAACAATTGTAGAATCACAAATACTCAATTACTGTTAAATGTAATTTAAAACATTTGAGGTTTTGGTAAAATATTTTGACTCACGAAAGTAATTTACAAAAAGGTGACAAAAAGAGAATGTACTCACTTTGTTTACTTAGGTAATACTAAGGCTTCCTGTTGTATCTCCTGGTTATTATCTATTAAAAATTAAACAATGCACACATGTTAGTAAAATAACCCAAATCACATTAACCGTACAACTCGAGACAAAACTCCAATGAATGAGTCAGGCAGAGCCTTGACATGCATTACGGAGTCCTAGATCAATCGGGTGTAACACGAGACAGAACTCCAATGACTGAGTCAGGCAAAGCCTTGACATGCGTTACGGAGCCTTAGATAGATCGTGTAGGGTAACTAATAGGGTTATAATACTTACAACGAGGCAGAGCTTCACTTTATAGGGGTATAATACCCGAGTATTATAATTGCTAACAGAAAATTGAGAGAGAATTTAGAAAATGAACGCTGAGCAAATGAGCCTCGACCTCCTATTTATAGGCCTGTCGGAGGTCGGCTCGCGGTCCGCGAGGGCATCCTCTTGTTCTTTCGCAGCCCGCGAGATACTGCGTGTCATTTATAGCCTTGCCGAGTCAAGGTGTAGGGTTGCCAAGTCACTGGACACGTGGCGCAATGCCTTGTCCAGCAAACAAAGCCAGTCGCCGCCCGCGACTCATGAGGCTAAGCGGGTCGCGCCCCGCGAGCGACTCCCAAATTTTGTTTTCTTTATTTTTGTATAAATATAAGGGTATTTCAGGCTTGTTTCTCGTATACGAGGTATATAAGGAACGTTTTAGGGTCACGTTAAGGGTTCTAGGAGGGTTGTTATAGTTTCTAACTTAACTACATATTTGCTGCTATCAATGATTGTTTCTAAACGTTTTTACCTATTCCCGGGCTTATAAATCATTAGCGTTTCGCTCCCATACCACGGTTTTGCGCACACAATCATGTCATACTTGATTTCAATGAATCGAGCATGCACTTTTAGACCATTTCAACAAAAATCATTTTTTTTTCTAAACTTTTGTCCCATATTTAAGGGCTCTTTTACATCAGATTTTGCGTGTTCGTTTTTCGGCTTACGCATTTATAATACTCATTTATAACAGACTGAGACTTTTCCTTGGCGTAATGAAGCCGTATGCCTAGTCTTCACACATATAGGCATGGTTTATCCTTGAAGCGACACTCGCCCTTATGCCCCTTCCCGCATATCTAACAACTCGGCGACCCGCCTTCACATCCGACTTCTTCGCCGATTCAGTCATTCGTGCCTTCTTTGTAGGGCTTGGAATAACATCTTGCGTCCTTCGTTCACCCCACTCCACTTGATTTTTCAGCTCATTAGTGTTTATGATCTCGGTGAAAGTCTCGTACTTTGAGGGAGTCATGAACTCCTGATATTCGGCACTCAACATATTGTAGTAGTAATATATCTTCTGCTCTTCTGTCGTCACTAATTCATCACAGAACCTTAGTTTGTCAAGGAAGATACCCGTGATCTTGTCAATTGATTCACCCTTTTGCCTCAGTTGGATGAATTCTTCCTTGATTCTGTTAATGACCGCCTTGGGACTATGATGTTTAAGGAACGGTTCCTTAAACTAATCCTATGTCATACTCTTTACCGCTTCAACCCCAATCTCTTTCTTCATATTATCCCACAGTCTTTCGCCTGACTCCTTAACCGACCTGTACCGTAAGCTACGAAGTCAGTTACATCACAGTGGGTCCTTTCAAACACTCCTTCAATGTCACTCAACCATCGTTGACATATTATCGGATCGACCTCCCAGTTGTAGATCGGAGGTTTGCAAGCCATGAATTTGTTATACGGATAATCCTTTCACTCTACCGGCTTGTCTTTGGTTTGGTTTGGTTGACATTATCCTCCAACCACTTACTCCGTTCTTCTACTACCGTAAGCACCATGTTTTGAATCTTGTCTATAAACCCAGATAGACTATTCTCTATTGCCTTTCCAACCTCTTCGGCAATCATCTCTCTCATCTGTTCGGTGACTATCGGCACCGTATCATCATTACCTCCATCGGCCATCTTGAATCTGAAATGTTTATATTAATTGTTAAATATTTCATTCTATATCATTTGCATCTTTTGCTTTGGTTTAGCCAAGTTCAAAACTTGCTTAAACCATTCATGTTTAGTGCACTTTCCGGGTTTGAGTGTATTACACACTCTTCCCATGCACATCAAATCAAATTCCTTTTCTAATGTTTTAATAAAATCTACTAAAATAATTAATTCTTACTGGATGTTTGATCAAGCTTCAAACCGAACACACTTTGTCAACAACCTTGAGCTCTGATTACCAACTTATAAGACCCGTCTCAAATTAACACGATTATAATATTAAAATACGCATTTTATATGAAATTGCGACCTTTCAAAAACTTTTCCAAGTTAACATTCTTACATGATTTAAAACATTCCAAATATGATTCTAAGTGTTTACAATATTCACTTTTAACTAGAACAAAATAGGATCATTGCGGAACCTTCAAAGACATGTGTTCGGTCTTTTTAAGTCGCTTGATCTTATTCGGGACCCTTGAATATAACCTACGATCAAAACCAACTCAAAGGTTAATTTTGATACTTAAAAACATATTCAAACTAGTTAAATGGGTCAAACAAACAAAATAAAACAATTTCGCCAGCATCCATGTCTCTCGCAGGCCTTGAGAGACTCACCTCATTTGGCTTGAGGGCCGCGACACTTGTCGCGCTACGCAACTGGGTTGCGGGTCATGGCCGCATGACGCGACACCTTATTTTAACAGAATGTTTGGTTTATTGTTTGCTGCAAATGCCCAGCTATACTTTTAACCAAAATTCTAACTTTAAAACCTCATAACTTTCGTTCTATATGTCCGTTTTACAAAATTCTTTTTCCTACGTGTCCGTAATTTGAATACGGACCCGTTTACCATCATTGTTCGCATTAAAATCCAGTTTATAAGAAAATAGCCTATAAATCCCTTTTTTTATTATTAGACCCGTTTAGTTTCTAAGTTAACTACATATTTGTTATCAACGATTGTTTCTAAACGTTTTTACCCATTCCCGGGCTTATAAATCATTAGCGTTTTGCTCCCATACCACGGTTTTGCGCATGCAATAATATCATACTTGATCTTAATGAATCGAGCATGCACTTTAGACCATTTCAACAAAAATCGTTTTTTTTTCTAAACTTTTGTCCCATATTCAAGGGCTCTTTTACATCAGATTTTGCGTGTCCGTTTCTCGGCTTACGCATTCATCATACTCATTCATTGCGTAACATTCAAGTCACTTCTAACATTACCGTTTTAAAATATAGTTTTGACCCATTTGGTTATCGAGTGAAGACTAACACTTCCATGACAAGCCAAACTTATTCTTACCATTATTTTGACTCGTTGATTGTCGAGTGAGCTTCGTCACTTCAATGACACACCAAACGCGTATATAACACTACGACACCATTAACTAGTTAAAATAAAATGTTTACGCAAAATGTAACGAAACTATAAGTTACGTACCTTTAGAGCTTCTCCTTCAAGCGTGCGTCCGCTCTGGCTTGTCCGCTTGAAGACTCGATTCCCTTGCCTATAGAGTTCAATCATCAACTTGTTTAGAACTCTAATTATATCATATAACGCATATTTTGCCATAATATTTCAAGTATGCGTTTTTGCTCGAAATTCAACATTTTAGCTTTCATTTAGGCATTTTAACAAACACCTAATGGGCATCATTTTATAAAATCTACCATCAAGTTCATGACTAACTATTTGGCCAAGGTTAACAAATTTTTCAAGTTCATTATATCTAGCATGCATAATAACACATAGATTCACTTCATGGAAATAAAAAAAAACTCATTTTATACTCAAAATGCTAGTGTTCATCTTCACCCTACAAAACCCATTTAACACCAAGGTGGGTGATTATGAATCTCATCATTATGAACCTCAATTCATCAATGTATCCACTAGGGTTCGTTCCTAAACATAGATTCATCCTAGTTTTACTCAAACATCAAACATTCAAGTTCAAATCTCGATTTCATATGTTCATCAAGAATTCAAGATGTAGCTAGAAGATGAAATTCGACATACCTTGTGATCCCTTCACTCGGGTGATCACTAATTTGAGCTCGGTTTTTTATTTAAACTTGAATTGCCTTCTTGATTTGATCAATTTAGCAAACTAGGGTTTGAGGTTTGGGAGCTCTTTTTGGCTCCTGTGGATTACACGACCAGAACACGCACAAAGGTGTGTGTTTTGGTGTTTGTTTATTATTTTAAAAACCTTTTTACTTTTTTTCAAGTTTAGTCCCTCCACTTGTTCTAGTTTTCATAAAGGGTGTTTTAACCAAGTTTCCTCATTACTTCAAGACTTATGATTAACTAGGTTATTTATTTCTAGTTATTTTATCTTGTTCATAACCGGCATTTAACTTATAATATATACAATTTTTATTTTCGGGGTGTTACATTACTTGACCAAATTAGCAGTGCCACTATTTTCACAAAACTAGACTTGAAGAGTGGGTACTACCAGATTCAACTCAGGCCTAGTGATTGACGGGTGGTCCATAGGACAACCCTTAATCATGTTAAAAGACGAATTAATCCTTCACTTAATCGCGTAATTATCTTGAATTAGATGACTACGGTTGCTTATGTTTCAGGTGCGGTTCAGGAGCTTAAAGTGGATAAAACGCAGCTTTGGACGGTTTGAAGTTGAACAGGTCGCGCGTGGAACGAAAGTTGAAACAAGGCAAAACAATCAGCTTGTCACCGTAAATTACGGTCCCACCGTAATTTACGGTGGACCTGATTTGTGTCATCTCCTCACCGTAACTCAGACAACAACTGTCGTAACCATTTGAAGGCCACCGTAGTGGAACCGTAAGTTACGGTGGAGTCTGCGGAAATTTTGTAACTGCCTCATTAAACTCAGTTTTATGGTGTCTTTTCACTTATTCTCATCATTGGTCGGTTATAGGAGAGACGAGGGGCGATTTTGGCTATCTTGGCTTGGTTCTAGACCATTCCTAACATTCGGTTTGTGGTTTCGATTCGTATAAACATTGAATTTGTTGCTATGATGATTCACCAAGCTATGTGTGGCTAAAACTTTCGGTGATCATCTTAGGTGAAGGTTTCTCTTGAACTTTTGTGTGTTTATTTCTGAATTTCTAGAATGATAACTTGCGTTGCTTGAATATCATGGTGTATGTTTAATTGTTTGTAGCTTGTTAATCGATATTGCAATTTCTAGTCTCAATCGTACGTTCTTGGTGCCGTTGGCAATCGAGATATCACGGGAAGGGTTAGGGTTGGTTATTTATTAATTGATCATCGGGAAACAACCTCGCGTTTATAAATCCGAGTACTTTGTTCCCTTTTATCACTTCGATTATTCATGCACGAGTTATGTCTATGTAACTCTTTCTGGTTGGAATTTCACACAATTGTTTAAAGAAACTGAAACCTAAGATGGTCATTGTTCTCTCCTAATCTGTTTTACAACCAACATTTGATTTGCAATTAGTTTTTAATTTAGTTTTCTAAAACAACGATCCAAATTATTGATCTTTATTTTCTGCAACTTAGCTTAATTGTAGTTTAATCGCAAAGCTATAAAATCAACACACTTTCCACATACTCCCTGAGTTCGATACCCTATTACCACTGTCTATAGTTGTTATTGGGATTAAATTTGCGTGTACCACGACAAGCACGTCAAATTTTGGCGCCGTTGCCGGGGAGTAGTGTGCAACGTGTGTCAGTTTGTTAGTTTTGCTTTGTTATTTTCGGGTTTACACTGGTGTGTTTAGTGTGTAGGTTCTACAGGTGCATGCATACTAGAGGCTCTCACAAAGCTTCACCATTGTCATTTGATCCGGAAATCGAAAGAACGCTAAGGCAAAACAGAGTTTTATTACGAGAAAACAGAATCATTGGTTCACCCACTTCACCCATTACACCAAGAAATATCATGGACGAAACACAAGTACCACCCACAACGGGTCAAACGACCTCATCTTTTATACCTACTTCCACACAACCATCACCAAACACCACTATTCCAAACATCACCACAATGCCTACTCCACTTCACGATACTACACCAACCAACACCACACAACTGATCACTACTCAAGTCGAACCCAGTCTTACCTTTAGCCCATCTACTACAATTCCACCACTCACTCACTTTTTCCCAGCTTCAGGGCAATCATCCTCAACTTATACAGTACCACAAGGTTCAACTGTTGTCCATACTACCTCTACATTTAGACCATCAAACCAGTCGGGTTTTCAATACTCGACCATTCCATTTGGGCAAACTTTGGGTATAGGGGGAGATGGATATGAGGAGGGATACGAAGATTTTGAGGGTTATGATGAAGATGGGTATGCTTATGCTTATGGGGGTGATAGTGATCAAGGAGAGTTCGGTTATGTGCAAAGTTAATCTCAAGGAATGGCAAGTGTAGGTGGAGTGCCACAACAACAACAACTTATACCGCAACATATTCGACCAAGACCACAAGGGCCACCAATGCAACGCCCTATTCCATTGCAACAAGTTCGGCCACAAAATGTACAACCACAATTTCAAAGGCCGATTCAACACCCACCGATGCCACAACAACACTTTCAACCCCCGTTCGTACCACAAGGGCATATACCAAGACCTATGGTTCCTATTCGTCCAAGGGGTCGATTGGGTGTTCCAAGAAGGCATCTTAGGGAACAAGCACGAGGAATAGAAGCACATTTCAGGCCGATAATTACTCAAAACCCTTCACCGGTGGTTATCCCACACAACAACCAAGGGAGAACCTTTGAAGTAAGAACAAATTCTTTGTAAAGTTTGCCGAAATACAAAGGGCTAGCAACGGAGGAACCGTATTTCTATTTAGAGGCCTATGACTCGATTTGCAATACTTTTGGGAGTCAAGGTTTTTCGGCCGATGATGTCAAGTTGATCCTATTTCAGTTTTCTTTGGAGGACAAGGCAAAGAAGTGGTTATACACTTTGCCTTCAGCATCTATTTATACTTGGGCGGAGATGCAACAAATTTTCTTAGACGAATTTTACACCGCCCAAAAGACCAATGATGCTAGAAAGGGGTTGAGGAGCTTCCAACAACAACATGGTGAGATGTTCCATGAGGCATTTGAACGTTTTAATATGATGATTAAAAATTGCCCTCACCATGGGATTGAACTTTGGGAGTTGATGAATGCCTTCCACGAGGGGTTGAGTGCCGAAGATGCTCGTGATTTAATGTCCATTACCAGTGGGACTTTTGGCACAAAGTATGAAAATGATGATTGGGAGTTCTTAGAGAATATGGCAATTACATCAAAGAGAAAGGCTCAAGCATCGAGGAGAGCGCGACCGGCCATTGCCCGACCTCAAGTGCACGCCATAGATGATGGTAATGTTCAAACTACTAACCAAATTTATGATGTTTGTGCTTTGTGTAATGAAATAGGTCATGCGGCTGAAGATTGCCAAGGGATGGTGGAAGGGCAATATGAAGAGGTTCATGCGGTTCAAGGTCAAGGTCAAGGAGGGGGTGGTAGAAACTACAACAACATGAACTCTAATACTTACCACCCCGGGTTGAGGAACCACCCAAATTTTCGCTATGGGAACCCCTCAAATCAAGCTAGCCCGAACTTTCAAGGTAGCCAAGGTAACTTTGGTTCACGCCAACCTTATAACAACCAAAGTGGATATCGAGGCGGGAACAACCAAGGCTATCAAAAGCAATATCAAGCGGGTCAAGAGCAAGGGGGTCTTCGGGTGGAAATGAGATGATGGAGATGCTAAAAAGCATGCAAACGGAGATGCAAAAGCGGAACCAACTTGATGAAGTTCGAATGCAAAAGGATGAGGTTCGTGACAAAAGCATCCAATCATTAACAACCCAAATGGGTCAATTGGCAACCGATGTAGCGGAATTGAAGAAAAACAAGGGTCAACTTCCTAGTGATACCAAGGTAAATCCATCACACGGTTCGTCAAGAGGTAATGTTAATGTTCATCATGTTAGTGTTTTAAGAAGTGGAAAAGAGTTTAAAGCCAATTTGTCACCCGAATTGGTTGAGGGGGTAGTTGAGGACATCACGGGTAATGATAGTGATGATGAAGTTTCACCGATTAAATCTAAAGAATTAAATGTTAATAACCCGGGTTTGGGTGAAAATAAAGAAAGTGAAAAAAGTGAAAAAGTTGAGGGTGAACCGAGTCAAGTCCCGTTTCCATCGGCTTTACTTGACCCGGGAAAGAAAAATTTTATTGCATCGAGAGGTCCCCAAAAAGAAGAATTGTGGGACATGTTTAAACAGGTTAAAATTAACCTTCCACTTTTTGATGCAATAAAACAAGTACCCGCTGTTGCAAAATTTCTAAAAGAATTGTGTACACAAAAGAGGCAAAATAAAAAGAAAATGCCTAAGCGGGTCGATTTAACCGGGCAAGTAAGTGCGGTTTTAAACGGGGAGCTTCCTCCTAAGCTCCAAGATCCGGGTACGCCATTGATAAACATACAAGTTGGTAATTTTCAAATGGCTAAGGCATTGCTAGATCTTAGAGCCGGAGTTAGCATTTTACCGGGGGGCTTATATGACCAATATGATTTTGGTCCGTTAGCAAGGGTGGAGACAACGGTGGTTTTGGCCGATTTGTCTCATAAGTTACCCCGGGGTATGGTTCAAAATGTCATTGTTAAAATTGATGAGTTTTATTACCCGGTCGACTTTTTAGTCTTGGACTACTCATCGGCGGACCCCAAGCAACAACAAAACGTAATTTTGGGTCGGCCATTTTTGAGCACCGCACATGCTGTAATCGATTGTAGATTTGGTACAGTCGATATGACTTTTGGGAATCGAAAAATGCGTTTGAATGTTTTTACTAACAATTCTAATGCTAATGGTGTTGATGGGTGTTTCATGGCAGATATAGTTGACGGATGCAACCCGCATGAGTATGAGGAGGATGGTTTGGATATTTGCCTGTGTGATTTTTCTGAACAGGTACATGCTTATGCACTCCGGGTTGAAGAGGAAAAGCAAGATGCGATGGCGTTGAAAGAAGGTCGACCGCCATGGACCCACCAGTTCGAAGGCTTACCGGCGGAAATAGATTAGGGTACTAAACCATCGTTAGAGGAACCACCAAAGTTGGAGCTCAAAGACTTGCCGAGCCACTTGAAGTATGTGTTTTTAGGGGATAATGACAATTTACCGGTCATTATTGCCTCTAATTTAGAGTTGGCACAAGAGCAAGCGTTGTTGGAAATCTTGAAGGAGAACAAGGGAGCTAACGGATGGACAATTCCCGATCTTAAAGGAATTAGTCCATCAATTGTCATGCACAAAATCATTATAACCGAAGATGCCAAACCGACACGAGAAGCTCAAAGGCGGTTGAACCCGAACCTAAGGGAGGTAGTGAAAAAGGAGGTAATTAAATGGTTAGACGCGGGAATCATTTATCCGATTTCGGATAGTGCTTGGGTGAGTCCCACCCAAGTTGTGCCTAAGAAGGCCGGCATTCAAGTAGTCAAGGACGAAAGTGGTGAACAAATTGCCACCCGACCGGTTACCGGGTGGCGTGTATGTATTGACTACCGAAAATTGAATGCCGCCACTTCTAAGGACCATTTCCCGTTACCTTTCATTGACCAAATTATTGAAAAATTATCGGGTCAAAAATATTACTGTTTTTTGGACGGGTATTCGGGTTACAATCAAATAGCAATACACCCGGATAACCAACACAAGACCACTTTCACTTGTCCATATGGTACCTTTGCCTTTCGGCGAATGCCATTTGGCTTGTGCAATGCACCGACAACTTTCCAACGATGTATGATGAGTATCTTCTCGGACATGGTTGGAGAGTCACTTGAAGTTTTTATGGATGATTTCTCCATTTTTGGCACTAGTTTTGATGCTTGTCTCAACGAATTACAAAAGGTTTTAAAAAGGTGCGTTGAGAAGAATCTAGTGCTAAGTTGGGAGAAAAGTCATTTCAGGGTGCAAGAGGGCATTGTGTTGGGTCATGTAATTTCTGAAAGGGGGATGGAGGTGGATAAGGCAAAAATACGGGTAATAGCATCTTTGCCACCTCCGAAAAATGTTAAGGGTGTAAGGTCATTCTTGGGACATGCGGGTTTTTATAGACGGTTCATAAAAGGTTTTAGTGTTATCACCAAACCTTTATGTAACTTATTATTAAAAGATGTCCCATTTGATTTTACTAACGAATGTATGCAAGCTTTTACTGTTTTGAAGGAACACTTGGTCAAAGCTCCTATCTTGCAACCACCGGATTGGTCAAAGCCGTTCGAGATAATGTGTGATGCAAGCGACACCACTATTGGTGCAGTTTTGGGTCAACGGGTTGATAGAAAGCCGGTGGTGATTTACTATGCAAGCAAAACTTTATCCGAAGCGCAACTCAATTACACCACAACCGAAAAGGAGTTATTAGCGGTGGTGTATGCTTTGGATAAGTTTCGTGCTTATATTTGGGGGAGCAAAGTGGTGGTTTATTCGGATCATAGTGCGGTCCGATACTTGATGGAGAAGAAGGACGCAAAACCTCGGTTGATTCGGTGGGTATTATTGTTACAAGAGTTTGATTTAGAAATCCGAGACAAAAAGGGAAGTGAGAACGTAGTGGCGGATCACTTGTCTCGGATTCCGGTGGAAGGGATCGATGATGTTAGTGAAATCAATGAAAGTTTTCCTGACGAGCAACTCCTAGCCGTTTCCACCTTTGTTGCACCGTGGTATGCTCACTATGTCAACTAGTTAGCCACGGGTGCCATCCCAAGTCATTGGACCAAGAAGCCTCGACAACAATTTATGGTCCAAGTGAAACAATATATTTGGGATGAACCAGATCTTTTCAAGATTGGACCGGATCAAGTTATACGAAGGTGTGTGCCCGAGACAGAAGTGTTGGAAATTTTGACCCATGCTCATTCGTCCGCATGTGGGGGTCATTTTAGTGGGCATAAAACAGGTTATCGGGTGCTCTCATGTGGGTTCTATTGGCCTACAATTTTCAAGGATGCTTATGAGTTTGCTAGAAATTGCATAAATTGTCAAAAGATGGGAAGCATATCGAAGAGGGATGAGATGCCTTTACAACCAATCTTGGTTGTAGAGATATTTGATGTATGGGGTATAGACTTTATGGGTCCTTTCCCAAACTCGAATGGCTTTCTATACATTTTGGTAGCGGTGGATTACGTCTCGAAGTGGATTGAAGCTATTCCAACACGAACAAACGACCATTCGGTTGTTTGTAAATTTGTTCAATCCAACATTTTCTCTCGTTTTGGCATCCCGCGGGTTATTATAAGCGATGGTGGTTCGCATTTCAAGAACTTCAATTTTGGGAAATTGCTGAAGAGGTATAGTGTAAATCACCGGATTGCCACACCTTACCATCCGCAAACGAGTGGACAAGTCGAAGTGTCCAACCGTCAAATCAAATAAATTCTCATGAAGACGGTAAGAACGGATAGGAAGGATTGGTCGAGTAAGTTAGACGATGCATTGTGGGCATACCGAACGGCCTACAAGACTCCTATTGGCACAACACCTTACCGGATGGTGTATGGAAAGGGTTGTCATTTGCCAATGGAGTTAGCGCATCGGGCACATTGGGCAATTAAGACGGTAAACGCGGATTATGACGAGGCGGGGAAGTTGAGAAAGCTACAATTAAGCGAGATAGAAGAAATTCGGGATGAGGCATATGAATGTGCATCGACGTATAAAGATAAACTCAAGAAGGTGCATGATGCAAAATTGCGAAAGAAAACGTTCGAAGTGGGTCAAAAAGTTTGGTTGTATAACTCAAGACTCAAGATGTTCGCGGGCAAGCTCAAAAGCAAATGGATGGGTCCGTATGTCATTCGGAGAGTTGGGAGATTTGGTGACGTAGACATCCAAGACGAGCAAACATTGAAACAACAAACGGTGAACGGTCACCGGTTAAAGCCATACTTGGAGGGGAACGACATCAACAACTAGGAGCTTGATAAAGCGGGCTACATCTTACGCCCGGTCGACGATGAGCAACCATGAGAGGCCCAGGTTTGGTAGTGTAAATAGTTAGCATTTCATTTTGTTTGTTTTGTATAGTTTGCATAATTGCCGTATTTCCTTGAAATCCGTGTTTGAAACAAGTGTGGGGATATTCGGGTCACGAATTACTCTAACATTGTGTTGAGGACAACACGGAACTTTCGAGGGGGTAGGGTGTTTTGAAAAAAATAAAAAACATAAAAAATCAAAAAAACTTGAAAAAATATAAAAAATGACACCTTAAAACAGCATTTTGCAAGAACCAGGAACGCCCAGCTTACACCGTAATTTACGGTATGACCGTAAGTTACGGTGGGGAATAAAGATAATTGGGCTTTACGGTAGAAAGCTCCTGAATTACGGTAGAAGTTTATGATCAGGGTGCACCGTAATTTACGGTATTACCTTAAGTTACGGTACGCAGGGTAAGGCAATACTTCGTTCCGGTTCTTGCAAGTACATAAAAAAATATAATAAAACATTAGATTACGTGACATAACCCCATCCACACAATTCTTTCTTCATCTTTCTCATCTATCTTTTTCACCCATCACTTTTCAAGACCAACAAAACCCCACAAGACTCCATAGTTTCTTCTACCTTGAATCCTCCATAACCTTCTCAATTCTTGTCCAAACTAAGTGAAATTTAGGACTATCTTGACTAATTTTTCACGTAGTTTCTGATTTTGCGAAGAGATTGGTGAAAAAATGAAGTTATTGGGTCCGAATTCAAAACCCTAGTCCGAAAATTTTGGGGGGGTTTTGGAGTTTTTGTTTCACAAGCACTTTAGCATCTTCAAAATAAGGTATGAAAGCTTATTTGTTATATTTTGATGCTACATTGTGAAAAGTAAGGTTATTTAGGTTACTTGTCCATACCCACTTGCTTGTTCTTAGATATGGTTATGAATTTGGTTATTTGAACATGGTTATGGTTGTAGATGTATGATTTGTGGTTAAAGTAGTGAACTTTTGGGATGCTCTACATTGTAGAGACATCATGCCCGATTTTTTGAAAACTTCTTGATATATTTTTGGTTCACTAACATCTACAACCATGATAACAAGCAAGTGTGGGGATATGTTGGCGAAAAGAGTCTAATTTTGTTTCGTTTGGTTGTGTTGTTTGCTCTAATGTGTGTAGGAAATGGCACGAACAAAAGAAAAGACCGGAGCTAGTTCATCTTCATCTTCGAAGGGAAAGGGTAAACAGCCGGAACAGCAACCAAAGAAGAGACAATACATGGGTCGAGTAAGTTGTCACACCCCCAAAATCCACCCGCGGAGTACTACCGCTTGGAGGCGTGACTGACCAGGATCCAGCCACCAATCATATTGAACAAGCATATAAGTAGTTATAAAAATCCAACCAATATAATTGGTGTTCAAACAAAACATAGTTAAGTTGCAAGCGGAAGCATAAGTCTTAAATCAAAACACAGTTTAATTGTTTCAAAGTTTAACATGGCACACAGCCGTCCATGTCCCACAACGATCCTCCTCCATGCAAGCTCCAGCTTAAAAACCTAAGGACCTGCAAAGCATGTAGTAACGAGTCAACAACAAGTTGAGTGAGTTCACGGTTGGGTGTTCGTTTTAAGTTGTTTCGAAAACAGTTTCCTTTAGCTGGCATCCTGCCGTGGGGGTTACCCCATAGTTAAAACGTGACTTGTTTGTTCCCGGTTACTCTGGCAATCCTGCCGTGGGGGCTACCCCGTGTTAGTTATCTGGCATTTCGGCCGTGGGGGCTACCCCATGTATACACTAGACTCGTTACCATATCGACTGCTGACTGTAGTCATGTTTATGTGCCCTGAAACTGTCAATGTCTATCATCATTGACGTGCCAGTAGTCCATTAGTTCACGCCCGTCCTCTGCGGCACGGTGTGAGGTTTGTCAAACCTAAATAGCGCTATCTAACTAATGACCCGCTCGCCATTGGCCCGGCGATTAGGTCGATATAAAGATGAGGGACTTCGTGATAGAGTTTTGGTCTAGTACGAGTTATCTGTCCGTGAGGACGAGGAATTACATTCCTGAACCTTTGCTGTCCTACCCAAGGAGGACGAGGAACCCAGTTCCTTAACCCCAATTCCCGACCCCTGGGAATCCCATGCTTTGTAGAGGGTGTGAACTCACCTTGGTTTGCTCGGTGGAACACACAGAAAAGTCAAACAAGCAATGTTGTGGCTACTCACGTCCTATCATAGTTGTATCATACAAGTCAGGTTCGTAACCAAGTAGCACACGGATGTTTCTAGCACATTGCATTCAAGTATCATCTAAGGCATACACGTTTAATCATGGCAGATCAACAATGTTCACGTTCAACAGTAACATATAAGGTCTGTGCATTAGGCCCAAGAGTTCGGCCCAAACAATTAAGTCCGAAACGAGGTGTAAGCCCAAACAGCGTGTATCTGTGTATAATCCCGAGTCGCAACTAGGCGTTTGCGACTCGCAACCTGAGTCGCAACTACGGTCTCGGTTCATGCTGTTTTGGTTACGAGTCGCAACTGGACTCGCAACCGGGGTTTCGAGTCAAACGGTTTATGTGCTGATCACTTGTGGTTTCGAGTCGCAACCAGGTGTTTGCGACTCGCAACCGATGTCGCAACTGGGAGATTTCGACTCATCATGCATGGTTTCGAGTCGCAACTGATGGTTTCGAGTGGACATAAGCTGATTCGGTACAGTGTACTACCCACTAACATTCTGATTTCATGTAACAGTTTGTACTAACCAACCAAAATCCTTAAACAGGTTCCTTGTCTAGCAAATTACTAAAAATGGATCAAACATATCAGATTTCAAATATTCAACATGTTCATATGATATTCAACAAGTTCTTCATGTGTTCATCATGTTCATCTTGTTCTTTAATATTCAAGTAGTTCATCTTCATTCCTATGAACCTAGGTCTAACAAGAATCATGAATAACTTATCAACAAATCACCCTAATAGCAAGCTTTCGGTTCTTAACATAAAAGTACACAATCCGATTTATATGAACATCAACAACTAGTGTTTTAGACTACATTTAAACACAAAACATCATGAGTTTATTATGCCACATATCCGAAATCAAAGTATGTTAACCAAGCATCATCATATACATCATACACATTCGGTTCACAACCATCATGTATCATACAACTTCACTAGTTAAATCCTACCACTCATGCCATCATTTAACAACAACAAACATCATAAAAAATCACTAACCGATTGTGAGGTGGTGCCGAGTTGGTAAGGAAGATGAGTGTCCGAGTGATGATGATGAGCTTAGTCGGGTCTCCTTGTGGTCACCGGTTTGGATCCGAGATGAAGGAGGAGAGTGTGGTGCTTGGTGTCTAGGGTTTTAGTGGGAGAATGGAGAGTGTGTGTGTAGAGGAGAGTAGAAGTGTTGTCAAAAATGTCAAGATTAGCATCATTAGGGGTTATGTAGTTGTTCCACATTGTGCACCCTAATGGGTTTCGAAAATAGGCTAAGAGTGCATGTGTGGCCCAACCGGCCCATGAGTGGTGTGATGTTTACTCGAGACCACATGGTCTCGAGCCGGGTTCGTGTCGTTTTGGTTCATATACATAATCGAATACATGCACACAAGCATACACACAACATAACACATAATCATATAAGTTCACATGTATTCATTTGTCATTAATCACATAAGTTTAACTAGTCACGCGTTTAAGCATACAACGAAGGGTTCTAAATTTCGAGTTGTCACATCATCCCCAAGTTGAAAGAAATTTCGTCCCGAAATTTGGTAGGCACTCACTGAGGAAGCTAGTTAAGTTGTATGTTGTTCCCGGTTTTCCTGGGGTGTCACATCCACCCCCCGTTGATCTGGAATTTCGTCCTGAAATTCCGTAGCTTCGGCCTCAGTAGTGGGTGTACTGTTTGCGAACAGTTGGGGATACTTTTGTTTCATCTGATCTTCGCGCTCCCAGGTGAACTCTGGGCCGCGACGTGAGTTCCAACGAACTCGAACGAGAGGTATTCTAGTGCTCTTGAGGACCTTAACATCCCGGTCCGTGATTTCAACTGGTTCCTCGACGAATCGTAACTGCTCGTCGATCGTGAGTTCCTTCAAAGGAACTACGTGGGTCTCATCTGACGGACACTTCTTCAGATTCGACACGTTAAAAACGTTGTGAACTGCACCGAGTTCCGCTGGTAAGTTCAGTCTGTAGGCCACCCTGCCTATTTTCTCAATGACCTCGAAAGGTCCAACGTATCGTGGGTTAAGTTTACCGCGTTTACCAAAACGAACCACACCCCTCCAGGGTGAAACTTTGAGTAGTACCCGCTCCCCAACCTGGAGCTCAAGTGGTTTCCTGCCCATGTCGGCGTAAACTTTCTGACGTTCGCGAGCGGCCGTCATGCGTTTTCGTATCTGAGCGATTTGCTCGGTTGTATCTACCACATATTCTGGACCAGTGATCTGACTTTCTCCCACCTCTGCCCAGCAAAGAGGGGACCGGCATTTACGTCCGTACAATGCCTCAAACGGAGCAGCTCCAATGCTGGTGTGGTAGCTGTTATTGTACGAGAATTCCACAAGTGGCAGGTGCTTTTCCCAGCGGTTGCCAAAGTCGATTACACATGCACGAAGCATGTCTTCTAAGGTTTGAATAGTGCGCTCGGACTGCCCGTCCGTCTGAGGATGGTACGCTGTGCTCATGTCTAACCGTGAGCCGAAGGATTTGTGCATTGCTTGCCACAGTTCTGAAGTAAAACGTGCATCTCGATCCGAGATAATGGAGGTGGGCACCCCGTGCCTCGAAACGACTTCCTTGAGGTATATTTATGCCAGAGTGGAGAACTTATCCGTTTCCTTGATGGCCAGGAAGTGTGCAGATTTTGTGAGTCGATCCACGATCACCCAAATAGTGTCGTTCCCGCGCTGGGATCTAGGTAGGCCAGTAACAAAATCCATGGAAATTTGCTCCCATTTCCATTGAGGTATCTCTGGTTGTTGGAGCAGGCCTGATGGTTTCTGGTATTCCGACTTGACTCTCGCACAAGTCAAACACTTGCTGACGTAAGTTGCTATGTGGGCCTTCATGCTAGGCCACCAGTACGTAGTCTTGATGTCGTGGTACATTTTATCCGATCCAGGATGTATCGAGTAGCGAGACTTGTGTGCTTCGTCCATCACAAGCTCTCGTAGGTTGCCATGGAGTGGGACCCAAACGCGTCCCGTTACGTAATAAGCACCGTCTTCCTTCTGTTCTAATCGTTGCCTTGATCCGCGTAGGGCTTCAGCCCTGACGTTTTCTGGTTTCAGTGCTTCTATCTGAGCTGCTCGTATCTGGGAAGGCAGACTAGAATGGATCGTGAGTTGTAGAGCTCGTACGCGCTTAGGCGCAGTGTCCTTCCGACTGAGGGCGTCAGCCACAACATTGGCCTTGCCCGGGTGATACCTGATTGAGCACTCGTAGTCATTTAGTAGTTCGACCCACCGTCGTTGCCGCATATTCAATTCTTTCTGCTTGAAGATATGCTCGAGGCTCCTGTGGTCGGTGTAGATCGCGCACTTGGTACCATACAGGTAATGCCGCCATAATTTAAGTGCAAAAACAACAGCTCCCAGCTCTAAGTCGTGTGTCGTGTAGTTCTTTTCATGAACCTTAAGTTGGCGTGAGGCGTAGGCTATAACCTTGTCTCGTTGCATCAACACGCAACCAAGACCCTGAATTGATGCGTCGCAGTAAACCACAAAGTCGTCTGTGCCTTCCGGCAAGGAAAGGATAGGTGCGCTACAAAGTCTATCCTTTAGGTGCTGAAATGCCAACTCCTGTGCGTTTCCCCAGTGATAAACAACGCCCTTCTGCGTTAGTGAGGTGAGAGGCTGCGCAATCTTAGAAAAATCCTTTATGAATCTCCGGTAGTATCCCGCCAAACCTAAGAATTGGCGAATTTCCTTTGGTGTACGAGGTGCAGGCCAGTTCTTAATCGAGTCTATCTTGGATGGATCAACGTGAATCCCATCCTTGTTTACCACGTGGCCTAGGAAATGGACTTCTCGAAGCCAGAAGTCGCATTTCGAGAACTTTGCGTAAAGCTGTTCTGTTCGAAGGAGTTCCAGAATAAGTCGCAGATGCTGCTCGTGTTCTTCCCGACTTTTAGAGTAGATCAGGATGTCGTCGATGAAGACTATAACGAACTTGTCCAGGTAAGGCTTGCACACTCGGTTCATCAAGTCCATGAAAACCGTAGGTGCGTTTGTCATCCCAAAAGGCATGACCAAAAATTCATAGTGCCCGTATCGAGTTCTGAAAGCTGTTTTGGAGACGTCCTCTTCCCGGACTCTCAGCTGGTGATAACCCGATCTCAAATCGATCTTCGAATAGTAGCTCGATCCTTGCAGCTGGTCGAATAAGTCGTCGATACGCGGTAGAGGATAACGGTTCTTCACCGTCACCTTGTTGAGTTCTCGGTAGTCGATGCACATTCTGAAAGTACCGTCTTTCTTCTTCACAAATAATACTGGAGCTCCCCAGGGCGATGAGCTAGGACGAATAAAGCCCTTATCTAAGAGTTCTTGTAGTTGCGTGGAGAGTTCCTTCAACTCTGATGGAGCTAAACGATAAGGTGCACGAGCTATAGGCGCAGCTCCAGGAGCTAGTTCGATCTGAAACTCGACCTGACGATGAGGCGGAAGACCAGGTAATTCCTCAGGAAATACCTCTGGATAATCGCGTACAACTGGAAAATCTTCTATCTTCTTCTCTTTTCCTGAGGTGTCAGTAACGAGAGCCAAAATAGCAGTGTGGCCCTTTCGCAAGCACTTTTGGGCCTTAAGGAGAGAAATGACGTTCTCAACAGCACTCCTCTTGTCGCCATGAATCATGAGAGGTTCACCACCGGGACCTGGAATACGGACAACCTTCTCGTTGCAAAGAATCTCTGCGCGGTGTCGGGATAACCAATCCATCCCAATGACAACGTCGAAACTACCCAAGACAATAGGAATGAGGTCGATAGAGAAGGTCTGGTCAGCGAGAACAAGTTTACAACCCTTGACTACGTGTGTGGCTTCTAAACTCTTACCATTTGCTAGCTCTACGGTGTGCTTGTTGTTCAAAAGTGTTGGAATACGCTTAAGCATTCGACTAACTTCTAGTGACATGTAGCTAGTATCGGCACCCGAATCAAATAAAACTGAAACATAAAAGTCGTCGAGAAGGAACTTACCCGCCACAACATTGGGGTCATTCCTTGCTTCACCTTGGCCAATCACAAACATTCGCCCCCTGGCGCCATTGTTGTTGTTGTTCCCATTGTTACCATTCCCCTGATTGTTGTTGTTATTGTTGTTGTTGTTGTTCTGGTTCCTGTTCAGTTGGGGACAGTCTCTCTTGAAGTGGCCCCCAGCTCCACACTGAAAGCACCCTTTGTTATCACCTTGTTGCTGTTGCTGGCGCTGGTTCTGTTGAGCTTGCTGACGATTCTGGTTGGCGGGGTATAAGCTCCTACAATCCTTTGCAGCGTGACCAGGCTTGTTGCACCGATGACAGTTGCCCCTGGTGCATGGTCCGCTGTGGTGCAGGCTGCAGCGATTGCATTTGGGGTGATTTCCTTTGTATCCGCCACCAGACGATTGCTGATTAGGGCTCTTGTAGTCCTCAGTCTTTCTCTGCTGAGACTGGGACTGAACAGAAGCCGAACCCTTACTCGAAGTTCCATCCCACTTCCGTTTGTTGTCACTAGAGGTACTAGGAGTAGTTGCAGCACCTATGCGTTTTGGTAACTTGTTCTGCTCCACCGCCTGATCCGTGAGACGGTGAGCCAACTGGACAGTTTGCTGGTAAGTAGCGAGGTTCGCTGAAGTCACATGACTCTGGATTTCCGGCACTAAGCCCTGAAGAAATAGTTCGATGCGTTTGATGGGAGGATCCACCATAGTAGGGCACAGAATTGCCAGTTCGTTCGACCTTTTCACATAAGCTTCAATTTCCGACCCCGTCATCTTGAGGTTGAAGAACTCCACTTCCAGTTTGTGAATCTCATCACGACTGCAGTATTCCTCTTTGATCATTTCCTTAAAAGTTTCCCATGGGGTGGCGTTGGCAGCAACCAACCCTAGCATCTGAACTTGAGCGTTCCACCATGTGAGGGCTAAACCCTCGAGAGTACCAGTAGCATACTTCACCCTGCGCGCCTCAGGGCATTCACACATTTCGAAGACTGATTCTAGTTTCTCAAACCAGTGTAGGAGACCTACTGCTCCTTCAGTGCCGCTAAAAGTAGTTGGTCGGCAGTCCATGAAAGTCTTAAAAGTGCACACGGGTGGTTGAACATGCTGACCTATCGTAGGTGAAAGAAAAGACAGAGTTTAACACAAAGGTTGGTTCACGAGAGTAGGATCCTAAAGATCCTAGAATGAGTTCGGACTGCAGGATATACCTCCTGCGTGTGCAGCTGCGAGTGCTGCGGCAACTCGTTCGTTGATCAGAGCCGTCAACTGGGCTTGTGTCATGTTAACGCGTCCAGACATGATCTTCATATCAAGAAGAACGTGAGTGAGAGGGGTTCGCGAAAGTACGACGATAAAATAGAGCAAGTACGCACGTGTTCAAGCAACAGTAGTGATACTAACCAGGCATACCATAAGCAATGTACTATGTAACCAACAAGTAGGCAATATATACACAGATCATATTACCTAGAATGTCGAGCCTTGCATGTGGAGTGAAGCATCGTTGTGGACCGTTGAGCACTGTACATGTTATAGTCTGGTTTTAACAAAAACGTTTTCCCATTTATTAAAACCAAGTTCTCTATAACCAATGGCTCTGATACCAATCTGTCACACCCCCAAAATCCACCCGCGGAGTACTACCGCTTGGAGGCGTGACTGACCAGGATCCAGCCACCAATCATATTGAACAAGCATATAAGTAGTTATAAAAATCCAACCAATATAATTGGTGTTCAAACAAAACATAGTTAAGTTGCAAGCGGAAGCATAAGTCTTAAATCAAAACACAGTTTAATTGTTTCAAAGTTTAACATGGCACACAGCCGTCCATGTCCCACAACGATCCTCCTCCATGCAAGCTCCAGCTTAAAAACCTAAGGACCTGCAAAGCATGTAGTAACGAGTCAACAACAAGTTGAGTGAGTTCACGGTTGGGTGTTCATTTTAAGTTGTTTCGAAAACAGTTTCCTTTAGCTGGCATCCTGCTGTGGGGGTTACCCCATAGTTAAAACGTGACTTGTTTGTTCCCGGTTACTCTGGCAATCCTGCCGTGGGGGCTACCCCGTGTTAGTTATCTGGCATTTCGGCCGTGGGGGCTACCCCATGTATACACTAGACTCGTTACCATATCGACTGCTGACTGTAGTCATGTTTATGTGCCCTGAAACTGTCAATGTCTATCATCATTGACGTGCCAGTAGTCCATTAGTTCACGCCCGTCCTCTGCGGCACGGTGTGAGGTTTGTCAAACCTAAATAGCGCTATCTAACTAATGACCAGCTCGCCATTGGCCCGGCGATTAAGTCGATATAAAGATGAGGGACTTCGTGATAGAGTTTTGGTCTAGTACGAGTTATCTGTCCGTGAGGACGAGGAATTACATTCCTGAACCTTTGCTGTCCTACCCAAGGAGGACGAGGAACCCAGTTCCTTAACCCCAATTCCCGACCCCTGGGAATCCCATGCTTTGTAGAGGGTGTGAACTCACCTTGGTTTGCTCGGTGGAAAACACAGAAAAGTCAAACAAGCAATGTTGTGGCTACTCACGTCCTATCATAGTTGTATCATACAAGTCAGGTTCGTAACCAAGTAGCACACGGATGTTTCTAGCACATTGCATTCAAGTATCATCTAAGGCATACACGTTTAATCATGGCAGATCAACAATGTTCACGTTCAACAGTAACATATAAGGTCTGTGCATTAGGCCCAAGAGTTCGGCCCAAACAATTAAGTCCGAAACGAGGTGTAAGCCCAAACAGCGTGTATCTGTGTATAATCCCGAGTTGCAACTAGGCGTTTGCGACTTGCAACCTGAGTCGCAACTACGGTCTCGGTTCATGCTGTTTTGGTTACGAATCGCAACTGGACTCGCAACCGGGGTTTTGAGTCAAACGGTTTATGTGCTGATCACTTGTGGTTTCGAGTCGCAACCAGGTGTTTGCGACTCGCAACCGATGTCGCAACTGGGAGATTTCGACTCATCATGCATGGTTTCGAGTCGCAACTGATGGTTTCGAGTGGACATAAGCTGATTCGGTACAGTGTACTACCCACTAACATTCTGATTTCATGTAACAGTTTGTACTAACCAACCAAAATCCTTAAACAGGTTCCTTGTCTAGCAAATTACTAAAAATGGATCAAACATATCAGATTTCAAATATTCAACATGTTCATATGATATTCAACAAGTTCTTCATGTGTTCATCATGTTCATCTTGTTCTTTAATATTCAAGTAGTTCATCTTCATTCCTATGAACCTAGGTCTAACAAGAATCATGAATAACTTATCAACAAATCACCCTAATAGCAAGCTTTCGGTTCTTAACATAAAAGTACACAATCCGATTTATATGAACATCAACAACTAGTGTTTTAGACTACATTTAAACACAAAACATCATGAGTTTATTATGCCACATATCCGAAATCAAAGTATGTTAACCAAGCATCATCATATACATCATACACATTCGGTTCACAACCATCATGTATCATACAACTTCACTAGTTAAATCCTACCACTCATGCCATCATTTAACAACAACAAACATCATAAAAAATCACTAACCGATTGTGAGGTGGTGCCGAGTTGGTAAGGAAGATGAGTGTCCGAGTGATGATGATGAGCTTAGTCGGGTCTCCTTGTGGTCACCGGTTTGGATCCGAGATGAAGGAGGAGAGTGTGGTGCTTGGTGTCTAGGGTTTTAGTGGGAGAATGGAGAGTGTGTGTGTAGAGGAGAGTAGAAGTGTTGTCAAAAATGTCAAGATTAGCATCATTAGGGGTTATGTAGTTGTTCCACATTGTGCACCCTAATGGGTTTCGAAAATAGGCTAAGAGTGCATGTGTGGCCCAACCGGCCCATGAGTGGTGTGATGTTTACTCGAGACCACATGGTCTCGAGCCGGGTTCGTGTCGTTTTGGTTCATATACATAATCGAATACATGCACACAAGCATACACACAACATAACACATAATCATATAAGTTCACATGTATTCATTTGTCATTAATCACATAAGTTTAACTAGTCACGCGTTTAAGCATACAACGAAGGGTTCTAAATTTCGAGTTGTCACATAAGTGAAAGTGAGGAAGAAATGGAGTTGGATATGACGGAGAAGCCAAAATGGAATTCGGGTCCATTTGATGATCAAGCAGAGGAGTGGCAACCGACACTCTACCATGATAGCATGAATAAGTTGAAGAACAAGGCTGCTGCATTCATTTGTGAAAGAGAAGTTAATGAGGTTCAATTTGGCCAATTCGGGGTGTTTGACAAGTTCCGGGCTCTAGGTTGGGAGTTGGCACTTAGTTGTTTTGACAAAGATAAGAGCAACTTGTTTATATCTGAAATACAAGAATGGATGGCCACTCTTAAATGCAACAGCTACGAAAAGCCATCACAAATGAAGCTAACGGGTATAGTGCATGGGATTCCGGTGGAGATGTCTTTTTACACGTTGAAGAAGCTTGGGAAATATGATAGTCTTCCAGCTCGTGACTACATGATTCCCACTCTTGATAACCTTTTGATAAAGCCGGAAAAGCATCCCCGGTGGAATGATATGTTGGCGACACTGTTTTTACCCAATACATACAGTGGAATCTTATATCGGAAGAATTTGAGAATCGAAGCAAAGTTGTTGTTGGCGATTTGCCTCTTGAATGTCATACCGCAACGGGGGGACAAGGAACAAGTAAGATACCCCGAAGTACCTGTACTCTACTTGCTGCTCACTGGTTCACCACGTTTTCCGATACGCTATCTGATCATGAACCACTTATGGATTTGCCGGAATAAGTATGGAAGAGATATCGTCCCGTATTGTCGAATAATCACGGGGTTAATGAAACAACAGAAGGCAATAACATCTGAAGATCGAGGAGCAACAAAAAGGCATCAGCCTTTTTACGTTAGATATGTTGGGGATTGGTTGGTCATATACACAATCGGAGCGTTATCATAAGCTAAAGTCGGAAGGGCAAAGGTGGAGAGCACTAAAGTTGGGTGCGGTGCACGAGATTTGTTGCCGGGTGAGCCGGATGAGCCGGAGAGTGATGAAGAAGTAGTTCCAAGCGGTGACGAGGATTATGCGGACGAGCCGCATGGTGGTGAAAATGTAGGTTAAGGGGGTTATGGTAGAGGTTATGGTGGCATGTTTTACGATTATACGCAGCAATCTTATGTGCCAGGATGGGCTTATGAAGGCACAATGCAAGAAGTGATTGAGAATCAACGCCCTCCGGCATCCGTGTTTGATACGTGGTCGGGGTCTGAGAGGACGTTGTATGATCAAAACACAAGGAATAGTGCAAGTATAGAGCGGTCCTTGAAACAAAATCTTGATCGTCAAGAGGCATGGAATCGCACACATGCGTATTCCCATGAAGTGGAAATGAATAATCGTTATCATGATGATCAAGAAAGGAGATTGCATGCAGACTGGCATGCCGGTCGGCCGGTGGTTGTGGATCCACAACATGTGGATTATGCGTCACTACCTCCTTATGATGGTAGTATTTCGTATCCGACCCCGCCGATCCACCATTCACAATGGATTGACCCACGGAAACAAGAGGGAGTTCAACAACAACAAGGAGGAAGTAGTAGCGGCTCATTTGCGTTCGGTGAATGGAACGACATGATGTCTTCCATTTTTGGACCTCCGGGACCGCGCTATTATTAGTCAGGTTGTGTTCCCCCTTTGTATATTTTGTGTATATGTTGTTAGTTTGATATGTTGGGTTGGGCGGTTGGGTGGTGTTAGTTTGTGATGTTATGTTTGGTTGGTGCTTGTTGGTGGTGTCATGTTTTAAAAAGAAGAAAAACATAAAAAATTATAAAATGAAAAATACAAAAAGAAATTTGTGGTTTGAGTGAAGAAGCTTTTTGTTGATGTTGAATGAATCTTAGTGAGCAAAGCCTCCTAAAACCATACATTGGGGTCAATGTATCCCAAGTGTGGGGATGGGGGGAATTTTTTTTTGAAGATTTTGAAAAAAAACAATTTGAGTCAAGCGAAAAATTGTGAGAATTTGAACACCCGAGATTAACCCCAAATTGGTGCACCGGCAACCTTTGGTACCCTTTCATTCTTGGTGAGAGTTGAAGCCACACTTGTACATAAATAATGATTGTCTTTAATGAGAGTGGCTACGGGTGGGGGTGCATTAGAACTTGTGCTTGAATGCGATTTGAGTCCTTAGTTAGACATGAATGTAGAAAGGATAAGGGCATTTAGGTAGCCTCGTCTTAGTGTGTGTGAGTGTGTGAGTGTGGGATTTGGGGGGTTGTACCTCATAAGTTATATATATGAGCATGGTAGTGAGAGGGGCGGGGGTTTGGACATTTAGTTGCCCAATTTTGTGCCTAAAAGCCTATCATTTGTTACCCCTAGCTACTTACCTAAAAATTTACCCAACTTAGCCCGGTTTTATAGTGATTAGTGATTGTTTAGTAGTATGTAATGTTATTTGATGTTATGTTGAAAGTATTATGTTTGAAAAAAAAAAGCAATGAAAAAAAAAAGAAATGATGTTTAGTTATATTGTATATAGTAGTTTGCTTTGGTAGTTGTTAGTTTGTTTTATTGTGTAATAAAAAGACCGGGTTAAGTTTTTGCTACTTCATATATATTCCATTTCCTACCTATACACCTAGCCATATTACAACCTTGAAAGTCCCTTTGATTTGCATTCATGTTTGACACATTATAGGAGAAGGATCGATTTAGGTACAAGCCTATGATTGTGCAACCACCCGTTAGCCTTTGGTGTGTCTAGCTCATATTGCTAGTGCTTACTTGTAGCCGAGAGGAGAGATTTAGAGAGGGGTGCATTGGTTAGGTGTTAAAAGGGGTTAGTAAAAGGATTGCATGTTTTTGCTTGGTTTAATTTGATCACTTGTTTTGAAATTAATTTGATGAGTTGCTTGGGACAAGCAACGGTTAAGTGTGGGGATGTGACGGGTGGTCCATAGGACAACCCTTAATCATGTTAAAAGACGAATTAATCCTTCACTTAATCGCGTAATTATATTGAATTAGATGACTACGGTTGCTTATGTTTCAGGTGCGGTTCGGGAGCTTAAAGTGGATAAAACGCAGCTTTGGACGGTTTGGAGTTGAACGGGTCGCGCGTGGAACGAAAGTTGAAACAAGGCAAAACAATCAGCTTGTCACCGTAAATTACGGTCCCACCGTAATTTACGGTGGACCTGATTTGTGTCATCTCCTCACCGTAACTCAGACAACAACTGCCGTAACCATTTGAAGGCCACCGTAACTTACGGTGGAACCGTAAGTTACGGTGGAGTCTGCGGAAATTTGTAACTGCCTCATTAAACTCAGTTTTATGGTGTCTTTTCACTTATTCTCATCATTGGTCGGTTATAGGAGAGACGAGGGGCGATTTTGGCTATCTTGGCTTGGTTCTAGACAATTTCTAACATTCGGTTTGTGATTTCGATTCGTATGAACATTGAATTTGTTGCTATGATGATTCACCAAGCTATGTGTGGCTAAAACTTTCGGTGATCATCTTAGGTGAAGGTTTCTCTTGAACTTTTGTGTGTTTATTTCTGAATTTCTAGAATGATAACTTGCGTTGCTTGAATATCATGGTGTATGTTTAATTGTTTGTAGCTTGTTAATCGATATTGCAATTTCTAGTCTCAATCGTACGTTCTTGGTGCCGTTGGCAATCGAGATATCACGGGAAGGGTTAGGGTTGGTTATTTATTAATTGATCATCGGGAAACAACCTCGCATTTATAAATCCGAGTACTTTGTTCCCTTTTATCACTTCGATTATTCATGCACGAGTTATGTCTATGTAACTCTTTCTAGTTGGAATTTCACACAATTGTTTAAAGAAACTGAAACCTAAGATGGTCATTGTTCTCTCCTAATCTGTTTTACAACCAACATTTGATTTGCAATTAGTTTTTAATTTAGTTTTCTAAAACAACAATCCAAATTATTGATCTTTATTTTCTGCAACTTAGTTTAATTGTAGTTTAATCGCAAAGCTATAAAATCAACACACTTTCCACATACTCCCTGAGTTCGATACCCTATTACTACTGTCTATAGTTGTTATTGGGATTAAATTTGCGTGTACCACGACAAGCACGTTAGTGATGAGTGGAAAACCGCCTTCAAGACTTGTGAGGGGTTGTATGAATGGTTAGTGATGCCTTTTGGTTTATCCAATGCCCCTAGTACATTTATGCGGGTCATGAACAAGTTGTTTAGGCCCTTTATTGGTAAATTCGTGGTGGTCTATTTTGGTGATGTTCTTATTTATAGCCCTAATTTTAATGATCGTGTGAAGCATGTCTGGCAGGTTTTGACCTTGGTCTGTAGGGATAACTTGTATGCAGCCAAAAAGAAGTGTGTCTTCATGGTCCCTAAGGTCCTGTTTTTGGGGTATGTTGTTTCTGGTGACGGCATACAGGTGGATGAATCAAAGGTAGCGGCTGTTAAGCAATGGCCAACTCCAACTACGATAACTGAAGTACGTAGCTTCCATGGTCTTGCTTCATTTTATAGAAAGTTCATTCGAAATTTCAGTTCCCTTATGGCGCCAGTGACTGACTGCATGAAAAGGAAGACTTTTATATGGACTGAGGAGACAGAATCAGCGTTTTAGTTAATCAAGGAAAAGCTTACAACAGCGCCAATTCTAGTATTGCCAGATTTTTCTCAGGTTTTTGAGTTGCACACAGATGCCTCGCAGGGTGGAATTGGGTAGTCCTAAGTGAAGGGGGCGTCCAGTTTCCTATTTCAGTGAGAAGTTGACTAGTCTGAAGTTACCAAGCCACATTCGTTGTTCTGATATTTTCAATGTCAAACATTTGCTGCATTTTCATGGGGATTCGTCTGACAAGGAGTTCACTACGGATTCGAGGTCGAATTTTGTCTACCCAGGAGGGAATGATGCGGGCCCAAGTGTGGAGGAGTGAGCCATCTTATATTTGGAAGCCCAAGATCGTGTAACAAAAGGGGCTTCACTAAAATGGCTCTAACTTGGGCTACAGGGGTCCGTTTTGGGCATGTGACCAGGCGAAACGATCGTGAGAATGAGCTCCATCTTCTTGCAAATAGCCTATGGCGGTTAGGGTCATTGTTCAGGCCTAAAAAACGCTTATTTCTTGAGTTATTCATTGTTTTATGTTTTTTTCGGTTTTTTATGCATTTTGTTTTTGGGCTTGTGTTTGGCCCATGGCCTTTTTGTGGCCCATTTCAAATTTCCATCTTTATGTATATGTTTCTCTTGTAAGTTGGATGGTCAGAAATCAATTTTGAATTTACTCATTTTTTACTTCAAGTTCTCTGCCATTTGGGTTGAATTTTGGGGGTTTGGGGAAGATCAACACGGGTATTCGCAGAATCCACGTGTTATGTTCTTCGTTATCGTAACACACGCTACATCACAAGTTATATGTAACAACTTATAATCTTTTTATCTTGTTATCAAGAAGTAACTCCTGGTGTAGGGAAGATGTCAACGGTGGATGGTTGTAGGTTTCACCAATATTAAAAACTTGAGTAAAATGTTAAAATGGTTTCTGAGTTTAAGTCATTTTGTCACTTCAATCCAAAAATGAAACTTTTAGTATCTAGATCCATGAGGTTTCATTTTAGTTGTCATTTTAATCCAATTGGCAAATTGGGTTAAATTTTTCTGTTAACTGCTCCTGTTTTTGTCGTTTTCTTCATTTAATTAAAATATATGAATACAATGACGATTATACTCTTCATTTAAATGAGGAAAACGACAAAAAAGAGAAAAAGTTAACATAAAATTCTAACCCAGTTTTCCAATTAGATGAAAATGGCAATCAAAATGAAACCTCAGGGACCTAGATACAAAAAGTTTTATCTTTAGACTGAAATGATAAAAGTGACTTAAATTTAGGGACCATTTTAAAATTATACTTTAAAAACTTTCAAAACTTCTAAGCATGTGGTGATGCATCAATATGCGTGTCTTTGCTTTCCTATGTTGGTCCCAAATTCTAAATTATTCTAGAAAATGTATCAAGAACACATGGCCCCTACTTATTTAGACTTAGGCCACAAGGTGTGGCTTAACGTCACCCCGCCACCTCAACAAATATGGCACCCCATGGTGCTATCCATCATCCCATCGAGGTTAAAAGGGGGGCGCTAAAGACCTTCCGCCATCGTGGTAACGAGCCAAGATTTAAGGGATCGAGGGAATGTTGGTCAACGATCCATTGATCAACGGTAACTTTTAAAAAAAATTAAGTTTAAAATTTATAATTTGCCTATAAATACCCTACCCCTTTTCTATATTTTTCATCTCTTCTTCCTCTACTCTTTATCCAAAATCTTTACACTTTTTTTTTTCATAATACACAATGTTTCCCAACAACCAAAACGTGTGGTTTTTATTTTCTAGTACTTTATTTTTTAACTTTGCCTTTTTTAGGACTTTGTAATGTTTTATTTTATTTTAAGAGTAAATTACAAGTTTGTCCTTTATGTTAACATCAAATTACAGGCGCTGTCCTTTTGGCCAAAAGTTTACAGGCGGTGTCCTTAACCTTTCAAAATCTTGCACGTTTTGTCCTTTAGGACAAACCTGGTTAGAAATCTCAGTTAAAAACTGATGCACATGAGGGTAAAATGTTAATTTCCCTCTTAACCTTTCAATATTCCTTCTCCTGCTTCCCCAACCAAACCAGATGATGACCAGAACAAAGCGCCTTAAAAAGAAATTAGGGTTGAGAGGGAATGTTAAAGAGAACCTTCCCTTGGTTTTTTGGTGTGCCCATGGTGACGGTGTTCCCATACTCTCCATCCCTATTCTCATCATAAGCTTCAAGCTCCTCATCAAACAATGCATCTTCATCAAGTAAACCACCTTCACCTTCATTTTCCACCTCTTCTGCTTGTTTATCTTTCTCGTTTTCTACTTCAAAATCAACCGTAACAGAGTTGTGTTCCTCTTTGTTAGCCGGTATGATCTCTGTTTCCTTATTTTCAATGTTCACAAAAGAAACGCGATTGTTATTGATAACATTATTATCGTTAACCCCTATTTTACGCTTCAAAATCTCACTAAGAGGCTTTGGCCCTTCGAACGATAATTCTTCTTCCATTTTTGGTATTTTCTTTTTCCAAGAAATCGTTCATCGTTTGACTGATGAACGGTTCTAACACTTTTTAGTTCAGACAATCTTTTCGGTCTAGCAAACTTGGAGTCACTTACTTGGTCTCGAACACTTTCTACCCTTGTGTTGTTTCTTTAATAGGAGACGTTGACCTTCGGGTAATCTTTATTCTTCCTCTAAGCCGGTTACAACAGTTCCTTGATTATGGCAGTCCCTCGTAATCCGGTCAGCATGAATTTCATGCTTGACAGCCGGCCTCAACTCATTGCCGAAACCCCTTCGTTTTTTGGATAAATGGTGGCGTAAATCTGACTCGTTTTCATGGTCATTTCTAGGATACGATCGCCTCTCTAAATGGTCAACACGGTCAACCTCAAAATGGCCATCCCGTTCGTTATAATGGTCGTAATCACGATGCTCTTGGTACATATCTCGGTCAACATCGTAATCATGACCAGCATCTTTGTCGCAACCCCCGATCCCTGAACCCCGGGAACGGGCGGATGCGAACGCAGTGACGGTGGTATCAGGTTTGTGTGCTAATTTGGCAGCGGAATTTACATCAGGATCGTAGTTAGGAAATGTTTATCAGAGTAAAACCACCATATTTAATATTAATAATCACATGGGCAAAACCCAAGTTTCCTATTACAATACATTTATAGGGATAAACCCTATTTTATTGAATATAAAACACCGTTTATTAGGTAACTTTTATAGCCACATTTTTCCCAAGCCTTCAGTGCTCTCCAGCTGGCTTTTTACTAATTGGCTGTCACATTGTGTTACCTGAAACGCGTTTTAAAAACATTTGTCAGTGGGAAATACTGGTGAGTGAATCCCAGTTTAATCAAGTTTAAATAAAAAGTCACAGTGAACAGTGTTGAGAGTGATCACATTGTTTATTTCTACACAATTACTCCATTAGTACTGTCAATCCTGACTTGTGGGTCATATTACCCATTGGCTAACTCATTGTCCAATGGTAACGTATTGTCATCCCGACTTACTACTCACAGTGTAGTAAATTTTGTATACAAAACCCCAACATACCGGCAGTAATTGAAGAACTACAAAGACTCAATCACTGCTAATTTTCATGGTAAAACATTTAAGGTTTGGTAAAACATTACAAAAAAGATTAACAAAAAGAGTATAAACTCACATTGCTATCTTAGACTTCGCGTAAGGGTTTCCTGGATATAATCTATAATTTATACAAATGTACATTGGTTAGTATCATAACCCTTTGAAAATATTAATGATACCCTCCCCGAGACGGCATTCCAACAACTACGTCGGGCAGAACCACGACAGTTATTACGGAACCCTAAATCAATCGGGCAGCGTATCTACTATGAAACTGGGGTTATAATACTTACAACGGAGCAGAACCTCGCTAATTAGGGGTATAATACCCGAGTATTATAACTCTACTACAGAAATTGTGATTGAGAATTGAGAAATGAACGAACTGAAATGAAATCCGATGCGTTCTATTTATAGTGCTGATATTTGGTCTTCTCGCGGCCCGCGTAAAGGTAAGCGAAGGCTTACGCGGCCCGCGTGGCTTAGGGGTCTAGGCGTAGCTGATCCGGGTCATGACTAGGTTCAACACGTTGCACGACACGTGTCAACACCGGGCTGCGCCACTATCTTGATCCTACGCGGCCCGCGTAAATGTAAGCTAAAGGTTACGCGGCCCACCTGAACTAAAGAAATCAAACGGAGTCAGGTTCTAGCCCTTATACCGCCCGCGTAAAGGCTTGGGGTGGGTCTACGCAGCCCGCCACAACTTAAATTTCAGATTTTATATTTTATTTTTAATGCTATAATGTATTTTTGGCTCGGTTTTCACATGCGGGGTGTATATAAAGACATATAAGGGTATTTTAAAATATACTAGGGTGTCGAAAATATTTGAGAGTGTCGGTTTTACCGAGGGTTGTTACATTCTCCCCACCTTGTTTTAGAGCTCGCCCTCGAGATCTACTGGAATAAGTGCGGATATTTCCGTTGCATTTCAGATTCAAGCTCCCATGTGTACTCAGGTCCTCTTTTGGAGTCCCATTTCACTTTGACCAGAACTAGTCTCTTATGTTTGAGATTCTTGATTTTCCTGTCTTCAATTTGTAGAGGCCTTTCTACAAACTTGAGTTGTTCATTTACCTCTATATCCTTAAGAGGCACTATTAGTGATTCATCAGCTAAACACTTTTTGAGATTAGATACATGAAACACATCATGTATTCCTGCCATTTCCTCTGGCAGATGTAGCTGATAGGCTACAGGTCCTATTCTTCTAATAATCTTAAAAGGTCCAACATACCTGGGACTTAGCTTTCCCCTTTTTATGAATCTTACTACTCCTTTCCAAGGAGAGACCTTCAATAATACTTTATCTCCTACTTGAAACTCCAATGGTTTGCGTCGGTTATCAGCATAACTCTTATGTCGATCACGTGCTGCTTTCAGTCGTTCCTTGACTTGAATAATCTTATCAGTTGTTTCTTGCACTATCTCAGGTCCAGATAGTTGCTTCTCCCCAATTTCTGCCCAACAGACCGGGGTTCGGCACTTACGTCCATAAAGTGCTTCGAATGTGTGATAACTATTATTGTAAGAAAATTCTATTAAAGGTAAGTGATCGTCCCAATTACCTCTAAAATCAATTACACAAGCTCTAAGCATGTCTTCCATCATTTGAATAGTTCTTTCGCTTTGTCCATCTGTTTAAGGATAATAAGCTGTGCTTAGTTTTAACTTGGTTCCCATTGCTTTTTGGAAACTTGACCAAAAATGAGAGGTAAATCGGCTATCTCTATCAGAAATAATTGATAAAGGAATACCATGTAAAGAAACAATTTCATTTACATATAATTTAGCTAATTGTTCCACACTGAAAGTTTCCTTTATTGGTAAGAAATGAGCTGACTTGGTTAGCCTATCTACAATCACCCAGATTGTATCATTTCCTTTCTTTGTTTTGGGTAATTTAGTAACAAAATCCATTGTTATCAATTCACACTTCCACACTGGCATTTCTAATTGTTGTAGAAATCCTGAGGGTTTCTGGTGTTCAGCTTTGACTTGAGAACATGTTAAACATTTAGAAACATAAGCTGCTATGTCCTTTTTCATTCCTATCCACCAGAAATTTTTCCTTAAATCCTGGTACATTTTATCACCACTTGGATGCATCGTATATTTAGACTTATGAGCTTCTTCTAATATATGATTACGCATGTTTCCTAATTTAGGTATCCACATTCTCTTTTTATGGAATCTCCAAATTCCATCTATTCCTTGTTCCAATTCTTTTAGCATACCTTTCAATTTTTTCAGAATCATCATTGATTACCGATTCTTGTGCTTCTCTTATCTGATCATTTAAATCTACTTGTAGATTTAATTTAAGAGAACGTATTCTTTTTGGCTTTTCATGATACTTTCGACTTAAAGCATTTGCTACTACATTTGTTTTTCCTTCATGATACTAGATATCACAATCATAATCACTAAGCATCTCCATCCAGCGTCTTTGTCTCATATTCAACTCCTTTTGCTGGAATATATACCTTAAACTCTTATGATCAGTGAATATCCTAAACTTACTACCATAAAGGTAATGTCTCCAAATCTTAAGAGCAAAAATTATAGCTCCTAGTTCTAAATCATGAGTGGAATAATTCTCTTCATGATTCTTAAGTTGTCTAGATGCGTAAGCTATAACCTTTTGTCGTTGCATCAATACACATCCATAACCTAATTTAGAAGCATCACAATAGACTACAAAGTCTTCAGCTCCTTCTGGTAATGCTAGTATGGGTGTATGGGTTAATCTTTTCTTAAGAATTCTAAAAGCTTCTTCTTGTTTTAATCCCCATTCAAACTTAATAGATTTACAGGTTAACTTAGTTAAAGGAATGGCTATTCTAGAAAAATCTTGAATAAATCTTCTATAATAACCGGCCAATCCTAAGAAACTTCTAACCTCAGTTGGTGATTCAGGGGTTTTCCATTTAGTAATTGCATCGATCTTTGTGGGGTCTACATGAATTCCTTCATGGTTTACTAAATTTCCAAGAAATTGTACCTGTTCTAACCAAAATTCGCACTTGAAAAATTTAGCATAAAGCTTTTCCTTTCTTAATAAACTTAAAAGTGCGTGCAAATGCTTTGCATGATCTTCCTTATTCTTACAGTAAATTAGAATATCATCTATGAAAACAATTATGAATTTATCCAAATATGGCTTACATATTCGGTTCATCATGTCCATGAAGGCAGCTGGGGCATTGGTTAAACCAAATGGCATGACAGTAAATTCATAATGTCCATACCTTGTTCTAAATGCGGTTTTAGGAATATCCTCTTCCTGTACCTTTAATTGATGATATCCTGACCTTAAATCGATTTTTGAGAAAAATCGAGCTCCTTGCAGTTGATCAAACAGATCATCAATTCTCTGTAATGGGTACCAGTTCTTAATCGTAACCTTGTTTAATTCACGGTAATCAATGGACATACGCATTGATCCGTCTTTCTTTTTAACAAATAGTATCGGTGCTCCCCATGGCGACGAACTTGGCTGTATAAATCCTTTTTCTAGCAATTCGTCCAATTGTTTCTTCAATTCTTGCATTTCTGCAGGTGTCAAATGATAGGGTGCTTTGGCAATGGGTGCCGTTCCTGGTATTAAATGGATTCTAAATTCAACTTCTCTATCTGGTGGTTGCCCTGGTAATTCTTCTGGAAATACATCTGAAAACTGAGATACTACTGGAATATCTTTTAAATCCTTTCCTTTAGTGTTAGTGATTATGGAAATCAAATACACTATAGAACCTTTTCTTATATAACTTGCAGTTTTCATCACAGAAATGAATTTAGTGGACCTTATCTCCTTTAATTGTGATCATTTTACCTTTTGGTGAATTTACTTGAATTGACTTTTGATCACATAAAATACTGGCTCTATTAGCTATTAACCAATCCATTCCTAAAACAACATCAAATCCTGCCAGATTCATAGGATAAAGATTTGCAATAAACTTTTGATTTAAAATTTCTATACTTGCTCCCTGCAAGATTTCAGAAATTCTAATGGTTTCTCCATTGGCTGTCTCTACTAAACATTCTTGTGGTAGTTTAGTTAATGATTGATTTAGAAATTTGCAAAACGATGTATTAATAAAACTTTGGTTTGCACCAGAGTCAAATAATACTTTAGCAAAAATATCATTAACTAAGAACGTACCAGCTATGACATCTGGAATCATCTTAGCTTCATCTGCAGTTAAAACAAATGCTCTAGCATTTTTGGTATTCTTGTTGTCCGCAGTTGGAGCTAATTTCGGACAGTTTGACCTGATATGACCTTTTTCTCCACAGTTGTTGCAAAATCCGTTACTGGATTTCTTCCTGCAATTTTCTTCCTTGTGTCCTGGCATCTTGCAATAATTGCAAAGAGTGGAGCATTTTCCCAAATGCTTTTTCTTGCAGACCTTGCAGAAAGGTGCAGAGGTAGAACCCATATTTCTACGGTTGTAATTCCCAGAACGGAATTCTTGAGTAAGCTTTTGGGTTAGGTTTCTCCTCTGTTCTTCTTCTCTAGTACGGATTAATTCATCTGTCAAGGTATTTGCCAGTTCTACAACTTCTTCTATAGTTTGAGGTCTAGCTGCCTTGACTACGTGTCTAATCTCTCCAATTAATCCCCAGATATAACGGGAGATTAACACTGGTTCTGGTGAAGCAAGAGTTGGCACTATTCCGGCATATTCGAAGAATAATTTAGCGTATCCCTTACTATCCACACCAGTCATCCTAAGGTTTAGGAATTTGTTTGCTATCTGCTCCTTCTCATTGGGTGGGCAGAATTTCCTTTCTACCTTGTCCTTAAATTCTTCCCATGTCATATTGTAAGTTCTATCACTTCCTCTTGATTGGAGGATAGTGTTCCACCATTCTAATGCTGAATTCTTAAATAGATTAGAAGCAAACAGTATCTTATCTTCTTCAGCACACTTACTTATTCTTAAGACTGCCTCAGTTTTCTCTATCCAGCGTAGGGTTGCAATGGCCCCTTCATTGCCCGAGAATTCCATTGGTTTACAAGACCAGAATTCTTTATAAGAACAACCGTAAGACACGGTTCTTCACCTTTTAGGAATAGGCATTTGAAGTATAGGTCCATTGTTCACGCTGTTCTCGGGTTCGATGGGTCGCTTACTGCTATGCTTACTTTTATTATCAGCATCCTTAACAGTTTGAAGAATAAATGGCATTGCATCTATAATTCCTTGTGCCACTATGTGTTGGACAACACTATTATCCACTTGGTTTCCATTGTTATTGATACTTGGATTCTCATTAACCACGTTAATGTTACTCTGATTATCATTATTCAGATTTCCTTGATTTCCTTCGTCGGCCATTTGAATTTTAAACATTTATCCCATATTAATATCACAAGATAATATTTAATATAGTTAATCACATGATACTCAATCTAGCCAAAAATGTCGATCATTGCGACTTTTACTCTATTTCCATATACTATTATGCGTCTATTACATTCTAGTACTGAAATAAAATTACAATACCAACAGAAATAGAATCACACTAATAGTAATATGCATCCATACACACATATTTTATTTTATTTTATTTTTATTTTATTATATTATTCTTACTATTACCATCTCCTCCATCACATCACGGATAAGGATTTATCCAAAAATCCATATTGCGTTCATCGTATTTCCATACGAGACGCTCTCCCACCTGTCTCATTCTCTCACTGCTTTTTAAAATTTCCTCCCCAAAAGTCCTAAGTTCTTGCACGTTTTCTGCACTCATTGGGGGTGCAGGTTCTAGGACTGGGTTTGGAATCTGGGGTGATGGTTCCTGATATGGGGGTGAAAGTTCCTGAAATTGGTAAGGATCTTCTAAGATCTTCCTAATATAATCATCTTGGTAATAGGGATCTAAAGGATCCATACCTGGATAGGCTCCTATGGTCTGAATGGGTGTGTCTTCATGGATAGGGTAACGTTGCACAAAGTCCCTATTATCGTCCCACCAGGGGTCATAATTTGGGTCTAGTGGGTTGGGTGCAGGTACCCTAGGGATTTCTTCTGGATTGAAATCATGCATCTCCACTTGGTTTTCAGGGATTTCTATTTCCATGGGTTGGTCAGGGATTTGCAATTGTGGTTGGGGTGCTATTGTTTGCTCCAGACTTGGGTCAGCAGCAGTTGTAGCTAAGATATGGAAATTTGCTAGGCTTCTATTAAGCATATCCTGTGTATGGTTATCTGTCTCTCGTTTAATAGCTGCTAAGGCTCTTTGCTGTTGCAACTTTCGCATTCTTTTTCTACGAGCAAAGGCTTCCTTACTGAACCATCCTCGTTTCTTAGGAGGGAATGGCTCTTCTGACTGTGCTTTAAAAGCAAACATCCCGTCTTCCTGATCAGCAGAATACCCAGAAAGGGCAGGCTGTGATGAGGTACCTTCACTCCTAGGTGAATCAGACAACTGATGACTCATATCCGGGTCCTTGATCACTCATACTGTAAACTAACAAATAGTCAAATAACACATAACAAATAAATACAGTTATGCACATGTTTCCATAATTTATTTCGTAACACAAAATTTAGAATTTAAGTGTCAGCAGAACACTTCTTTGGTTTAGAAGAGTGGCTAGGCTCTGATACCACCTCCTGTCGCAACCCCCGATCCCTGAACCCCGGGAACGGGCGGACGCGAACGCAGTGATGGTGGTATCAGGTTTGTGTGTTAATTTAGCAGCGGAATTTAAATCTGGACCGTAGTTAGGAAATGTTTATCAGAGTAAAACCACCATATTTAATATTAATAATCACATGGGCAAAACCCAAGTTTCCTATTACAATACATTTATAGGGATAAACCCTATTTTATTGAATTTAAAACATCGTTTATTAGGTAACTTTTATAGCCACATTTTTCCTAAGCCTTCAGTGCTCTCCAGCTGGCTTTTTACTAATTGGCTGTCACATTGTGTTACCTGAAATGCGTTTTAAAAACATTTGTCAGTGGAAAATACTGGTGAGTGAATCCCAGTTTAATCAACTTTAAATAAAAAGTCACAGTGAACAGTTTTGAGAGCTATCACATTGTTTATTTCTACATAATTACTCCATTAGTACTGTCAATCCTGACTTGTGGGTCATATTACCCATTGGCTAACTCATTATCCAATGGTAACGTATTGTCATCCCGACTTACTACTCACAGTGTAGTAAATTTTGTATACAAAACCCCAACATACCGGCAGTAATTGAAGAACTACAAAGACTCAATCACTGCTAATTTTCATGGTAAAACATTTAAGGTTTGGTAAAACATTACAAAAAAGATTAACAAAAAGAGGATAAACTAACATTGCTATCTTAGACTTCGCGTAAGGGTTTCCTGGATATAATCTATAATTTATACAAATGTACATTGGTTAGTATCATAACCCTTTGAAAATAATAATGATACCCTCCCCGAGACGGCATTCCAACAACTACGTAGGGCAGAACCACGACAGTTATTACGGAACCCTAAATCAATCGGGCAGCGTATCTACTATGAAACTGGGGTTATAATACTTACAACGGAGCAGAACCTCGCTAATTAGGGGTATAATACCCGAGTATTATAACTCTACTACAGAAATTGTGATTGAGAATTGAGAAATGAACGAACTGAAATGAAATCCGATGCGTTCTATTTATAGTGCTGATATTTGGTCTTCTCGCGGCCCCCGTAAAGGTAAGAGAAGGCTTACGCGGCCCGCGTGGCTTAGGGGTCTAGGCGTAGCTGATCCGGGTCATGACTAGGTTCAACACGTTGTACGACACGTGTCAACACCGGGCTGCGCCACTATCTTGATCCTACGCGGCCCGCGTAAATGTAAGCTAAAGCTTACGCGGCCCGCTTGAACTAGAGAAATCAAACGGAGTCAGGTTCTAGCCCTTATACCGCCCGCGTAAAGGCTTGGGGTGGGTCTACGCGGCTCGCCTCAACTTAAATTTCAGATTTTATATTTTATTTTTAATGTTATAACGTATTTTGGGCTCCGTTTTCACATACGGGGTGTATATAAAGACATATAAGGGTATTTTAAAATATACTAGGGTGTCAGAAATATTTGAGTGTGTCGGTTTTACCGAGGGTTGTTACAATCTTCAACTTTGTTATCCGCAAGAATATCAAAATCGGGAGGTTTCTGGTGTGCCCATGGTGACGGTGGTGATCTAGAGAGAAAGAAATTAGGGTTGAGAGGGAAATAACCATTTTACCCTCACATGCATTGCACATGTCATTTTTAACTGGGATTTCTAACTAGGTTTGGCCTAAAGGATAAAACGTGCAAGATTTTGAATGGTTAAGGACACCGCCTGTAAACTTTTGGCCAAATGGACAACGCCTGCAATTTAATATAAACATAAAGGACAAAACTTGTAATTTACTCTTATTTTAATGAAATTATGTTTTTTTATATATTTTGTAGTTATTAAATTGGCATAAAAATTAAAAAAATAAAATATATAAATAAAAAATAATAATTAGGTAATGATGATGAGGGCTTTAAACCATTGAATGCAAGTTAAAGGAAGAAGCTTCAAAGCCCTCTGTGTGACGTAGCGCTGAGATGGCGTGATCTACACCCTGTAGCTTTATGGGAATTAATTCAAAACGTACGACACATATAAAATACTATTCCTACGTTTAAGGATGTATATTTATCAATAAGTTTATGTTTATGTGTTTAAAGGAAAGTTTTTAGGTTCAATCATAAATAGAAATAAATAATTTAGAATCAATGGTGTAATAGAGTATGAGCAAATATTAGTCACTGTAAAATTAAAAAAATTTTCAAGAATCAATTAAGAAAATATACATAGTAATTGATTTCTTTTTTGAACTTATGTATTAACAAAAGTTTGATATTATGTTTATTTTGAGGACAGTGAAGATCATTTTAATAATGTAATTTAAAAAAATCAGATATAAGAAATAAAAAAATTAATACAGGGTAAGGTTATTGTAAAAAAAAGGTTAAAAGTGTGAGAAGTGTGAGAAATATTATGGAGGTGACATATGTCCTAAATTTAAATTAATTCAAAAGGGTAAACAAATAAATTTATCATTGATTTAATAATTGATAACCTTCCATAACCGTCACCCTTATTTATAGGAACATAATTTTTTTAAAGATCTCTATATAAACACTGCGAATAATACTGCAACCACCATTCAGCACATATATAACATCATTCAATAATTATATAACACCATTCAATAAGTGTATAACACCATCCAATAAGTATATAACACCATTAAATAAATTTAAATTAATTCAAAAGGGTAAACAAATAAATTTATCGTTGATTTAATTAATTGATAACCTTCCATAACCGTCACCCTTATTTATAGGAACATAATATTTTTTAAAGATCTCTATAAAAACACTGCGAATAATACTGCAACCACCATTCAGCACATATATAACATCATTCAATAATTATATAACACCACTCAATAAGTATATAACACCATTTTAAAGATCTCTATAAAAACACTACGAATAACACTACAACCACCATTCAGCACATATATAACACCATTCAATAATTATATAACACAATTCAATAAGTGTATAACACCATTCAATAAGTATATAACACCATTAAAGACACTACAAAACACCATTTAATAGTTCATAACACTGTAATAAGTACGTAACACTACAAAACAAGATATAACACTACAAACTATAAAACACTATGAATAGTATATAACACCATATTACCCTATCATAACTCTGTATAACACTACAATCCCCTCGTTCCACTGCCGGCACTACCACTGCCGCTCGCCGTCATGGGGAGGTGGCCGGCGCCGCCTCTCTACAGTCTCTCATCTCTTTCTTTCGCTCAACCCAACCACCCGACACCACCTTGCCGGATAACTTTCTCTCGTTCGAACCAAACCACCCGACACCCACCTAAAAGAGACGAACCTAATGTGTTGGTCGATATCGGAGATACCTGGTGCAACGATGTTGGAGAAGAAGATGATACGGAGATGTAATGATTCTGGAGAAGAATATGATGTCTGGAGAAGAAGATCTAGATCTGGATCTAGATCTTTATTATTTTTACTGATTCGCGAAATTATAGGGATTTGATTTACAGTTTCCTATTTTCAAATGGATAAAAAGACTTTATTACCCTACAATTTTCAAATCACTCCAAAATAATAAAACAAAATTTACAATTTGGTCCCTATTGATCTCAACCATTAGATCAAATATCTAATGGTATAGATTCTTTCTTACTCTTCTCACAAAAAACCTCTTTTTTACAAGAACCTCTACCAATTGATACATACGGTTTTTAAAAAGTTGCAATAAACACTTAGGGCAGTCTAGGGGTAGTCATCAAATTTCATCATCCATCATAATATTACATCCAATCACCATTTTACACCTCATTTCATAACATTTCACTCATCACACTTGCAATGCTCATCACATTTCACTCATCACACCTGCAATACTCATCACATTCCATCATTAACTTTTTTTAAATGATATATAAAATTAAATAAAATATTAAACAAACATTTTTAAATTAAATTAAATTAAATAAAAATACAACCAACAAGAAAAATAAATACTTATTACGTAAAAACTACTCTTCGTCGGAATTGGGCAATTGGATATCTAAACCCCCAACGTGTTTCGTTAGATCATATCGTCGTCGGAAATGGGTGTCTTCGTATCGCAACTTCAATTGAATATTCTCGCTAACGGGTACTCGTGTCGGAAGGTAGATAACGTAGTAGTCTGGTGATATTGCGTGTTGCTTATCCTTTATGATCATATTGTGCAATATGATACATGCGTACACCATGCTCCTTATTTTTGGTAGTCTAATTGTACGCACCGGTTACCTTTCAAAACACTAAACGCTCGCCCAACGTCTTTTCTAGCCAATTCCTATAACTTCTTGAACACTTTTTTTTGGCATCGGTCGGAAACGAATAATCCTTTACAAAAAAACAGACCAAGTCCTGTAAATACCATCAGCAAGATAGAAGTCACGTCTATAATGTCTCCCGTTGACCACAAACAGACACGGTGGTGCGCTTCCTTGTAACTCAACATTGAATAGCGATGGTTAATGTATAATGTTAATGTCGTTGTTTGAACCAGGAACACCAAAGTCATCATCATCATACTCAGTAAATCCCACCAATAGCAAAAGCTACGGTAGGGTCTGAGGAGGGTAAATGTAGACAACCTTACCTCTAATCCGTAGGAATAGAGAGGCTGCTTCTAGTGAGACACCCAGCTTGATAGTAGTTTTACATCAAGCCTTGGAAATAAGGCACATAACATTTAGCAATCGGGACAAAGGGCGATTAGTGCATGTATCTCCTTGTCTTTCAGATGTCAACGCCACCACATGATGCATGATTAACTGTCCGGAACTTTTAACATTATTTTCACGAAATTAATAAAATATCGTTAAAATTAGTGCAATTTCACCTTTGCCCCCCGCCCAAGGGCCCGCATATATATACATTATATACACACACCACAAACGGGGCATATACCGGGAGCACCAAAGTACGCATGTCAAATCCATAAATCATTTGATGCAATCACTTCAAGCATGACCGTCGTTTTTTTTGTGGTCACCTCTCATAATCTTTAAAAATGATTCTTTCGACATAAAAATGATTCTTTCGACGTACGGAACCTCGCTCTAAACATTTCAGCATTATACTTTGAGTTTTTAACAAAGTAATCATTTATTAGAACTTTATAGCCGCTACCCGATTGCGACACACATTTTTTTCTTTGATCGTCCCGTATCATCCGAAGAGTCGGACGAACTAGACAAGTCGGCCAGAAATGTACTTGGGTACTCTATACCCAATTGGTATTTTTCAAAAACTATAAATATAGAGAATTTTATTGAATTGAGAGGTAATTTGTAGAGTATAAACTGGTAAGGTTGTATGTATTATGGGGCATAAAATTACTATGGTGTGAATACAGCCATAGTATGTATTAATTTGCATTCAACTTCTCTATATAATATAGGATCTGATTAAATAATTGGAGTCGTAAAAATAGAGATATAAAAAGAAAACTTTCAATGATGCCTTTATTGATTTTCAATTAATGGGATTTGAAATTGTATGTATACATAGGGATTGAGATCCTTTTTTTTGAACGGCCAACAAAAATTTATTAATCAAACTAGCAAGATGCTAGACACCAAATTTACAAGTCACCACAAGACCGAAATGGTTCAGCACTAACTACTTTACATAACCAAATTAAAACTCCGCCATTCGTTCCACGACCACTGAGACTGACCCGATCGATTCTTAATCCAATGATAGGCCATCGACTTTGATTCTTCAATAACCTTCGTAATACTAGGATTAGCTTGACCGAATAGGACATCATTTCGCATCCTTCATACGCACCAAATTACAACCTGGACAATGGCACTAATGATCTTTTGTTTCTTTTTACTTCCATTCACAATGATGTAGGAGTCGATAATATCCTTTAAGCTAAAAGCAATTATGGGGGGGATCATACACCATTGTGCAACAATGAGCCAAATCGATTGAGTAAATTAGCACGACACGAAAATATGTTCACTGGTCTCCTCATATTCACCACAAAACAAGCACCGGGAGTCCGCAATATTGATGTTCCTTGCTGCTAAAGCAGCCCAAGTAGGTAGCCTATAACACCTCGTAAAATCACGTCCAATGAAGTCTTGACACTTGTAATGAACCCTAATGAAGTCAAACATTGAAATTTAGGGACTAATTTTTCGAAAAATCGAAAACTTTTATTATGAAAGGACTGGAAGTGTTAGCATACCTAAAATAAGTTTCTAAATAACCTCTTACGATGTTTATATTCACAAATGTGCCACTTGATGGTTAAGTGTAGCCGTTTGCGTAATTAATTGAAGGTTTGCGTAATAAAGGGTTAAAAGCGTCAACATGTCAATTCTAACCTCTGAGTGACCTTTTAACAAACCGAGAGCTTCATGATATTTAATTATACTCTCGGGAATGCCAAATAATGGCCGTCTAAGGTTTTTATGCCTATAAGTAAAGTTACGCGCAACTTTGCAAGTTAGAGGGGCTAAAAGTGTCAATATGTTTAATTATACCTCTGAATGACCTTTTAGCGAATCCAAAGCATCGTGATGTTTAATAATACTTTCAAGAATGTCTAATATGGATTAGATGAGGCTTCAATGCTATTAAATGATGAAATGCGCAAGTTTGCGCAATAGAGGGACCTAAAGCGTCAACTTTTGAATCTACGCCTTTCGGTGACCATCTAGGCGAACGAGAGCGTAGTAATATTTAATTATATGATTGGGAATGCCCATTATGGGCCATAGGAGGCTTTGATATCATTAAATGACATTTCGCGCTACAATGCGCAATTAAAGGACGAATTGCGTCAAACTGCAAAAGTAGGTCGAATCGTATGGTAACGGACCTTCCGGAATATGTCCATAAGTTGAAAATACCCTATTTATCCTTTATATAACTTAGATATAGGCTTAGAGGTGTTTGGTGCGCAAAAATAAACTTTTATGTCATGCAGGGACTAAAAGTGTCAAAAAGTGCACAAGTTTGCACTTTTGGAGCATATCTCGCATTCTGAATATCCCCGGACACCCAAAAATTTATGTAAGCACTAAAATATTTTATTTTAGTGTGTGTCATGATAAAATTCCACTCGGCGCGTAATTTGGACCGTTTTTAGCGTCCGTCCGTGTTTCGTCGTAATTCGACGCACAACGTGACCGTACGGCCAAACGAACCGACATCCGACATGTTTTTGAGCATTTTTCATGTCCCCTATATTTAGGCATCATGTTAGAGCCTTGAAATGAGGTTAACAGGCCTTAGATGTGTCAGAAACACATTATTATGCAAGCAGGGACCAAAACTGCACTTTTGAAAGTTTGTTTGAGCTGTGCCGGCCGTAGGCTACGCCCCCTGCAGCGTAGCCTACGCCCAGGTCTGGGCAGATTCATATTTTCATCATTTTTGTCATTTTTCAAGGGCTTTTAGGTAAAATTCTCAATACCATGAGCTGGTTTTCAACACCCATTGTATTTAGAAACCTTGGGCACACATGGAGGGCCAAGATTGAAGCACGGTTTACGAGAAACGATCCTAACAGTTCTCAAAAACCTATAAATACCCACTTGATTTTTGCTCTCATTCACACCTTGATCTCATTGTTCTAAGTTGGGGCCTTTGTGCTTCATACCTGAACATCCAAGATCAATTCCCTCCTTGCTTGGACCTTTTGTAAGTGTCCTTTCATGCTTAGTTTAAATTTTAGCGGTTATAACCGAAAGTCAAGCGTTTTCGATAAACGCTTTGACTTTTAAATGGTTGAGCCATTGTTCGCATCAAACATGGCTACGTGACCGTAATTAGATAGGTGTTTAACCCTTGAAAGGGCACCTCCTAATTACCACGTTTGCTTAGTTTAATTGTCGGGTCAAATAAAATCAAACGGGTTAGTTTTAAATAAAATACATGGTTATTATATAAAAGTCATAAAATCAGTTTTCTCACTTTAATAACTTGGTAAATATTAGTTGAACATGCCTAAGCATGATTCAACCCGGCAATTCTAAGTATAAGCTCGGTTCGGGACCGAAAGTCGCAAAAGTTGACTTTTGCTTTGACTTCCAGTTCTGACCCTATTTAGCTTAGTTTAGATATGCCTTAGGATTCCATTAGGACCATATTATGGGTTAGTATAACCCTCTGAGGTTATACAACCTGGATCCTTAGTATCCTATTCATTGCAAGTTTCCGTTATATGCCTAACTATTGACCGTTATGCCCTTTTGACCATGAAATGATATTTTTGAAAATGTGAAAGAATAGAAACCTTTATTACTGATATATAAACGTGTCCCTAAAATTTGACATCAGCTGGAGGTCTAGATTAGGAGTTATGCTCAATATCGTAATTAAAAAGCTTTTTATTAATTAAACGGCGTAATTAGCGTATAACCTATTTAAACCCAATTTTTGAAACCAAAATTTTTACGCACTGATATAAAAAAATATTTTGGGATTTTTGAATATTTTTAATTAATTTCAGGCTGAGCATAACATAGGGTTTTAAGCTTGATTCGGTAATTGTCGGTTTTTCCCTTTTGGGCTATAAAATGAGTTTTACAAATCCTTTTGACCCCAAACCTTTTTCTACTAATATAATATGATAATTAAAATATTTTGAGCCTTCTAGAATAATAAAAATATCAGCTTTTCTTTGAAAACCCGGAAATGGCTCTAAATCGCCTTTTTAAGCGTTTTTAACGCATAGTATGTATCAAAACTATTTTAAACATATAAGGGTTGATGCCTACTGATATATTCAGTAAATTTTTACATTTTAACAGTAAGGAAAAGTTTTAAACTCAGGTTTCCAGTTTGGACCTTTTAAGCCTATGTGAAATTACCAAAATGCCCCTACGGTGCATATTATGGTTATAAATGATAAATTTCACATATATGTAATACCCTACTGATATCACTTAGTAAATTAAGTATTTTTACTAATCAAATCAGACCTGAACCTCGGATTTATATTTGATCTCTTTTATAACCTTTTAAATGACTAAAATACCCCTTCGGGGCATAAATTGGTTTTAAATTCATTTTGGGCATAACGGAAGGTATCTTACTGATATCAAATCATATTTAAGGCATATTAACTTAGGAAACCTGTATATGACTCTTATGGGTACCCGTTACGCACGTTTCGCGTTTGGATCGGTTTATGTATCTAGTTTGCATAAAGTAACCGAAACGGGTCAAACCTTATCATTTTCACCTCAAAATCCAGAATGTGTTTAGTTTACCCATATTATACAAGTCTCCAAACTTGTCGGGTCTAAATCACATTCTAATCCGGTCTACGCTTAATCTTGCGTTTTGAACCGTAAACCTTTCCATAAAATTAACCGGTCTAAGCATAGGCTTAATTAAGACCCGTTAGGAATCTAATAGGTTATTAAAAACCTTCGTTCCAGATTAGGAGCCCCAGTAGAAGTACTTGTGCTTGCTGATTTGATATACGGATGGGATTGAATTTATATTTAGCTCAGGTAAATACTCTTAGCTTATTTTCCCTATACGGGCTTGGGATACGGTATTATAATAATACCGCTTGGTCGGGTATTGAATGTTTAATCGTATTGTGATTAAATTATTGAGGTAACCGCTTTAATCTGTCTTGTTTGAAACAAAGGCCTTTAGGGGTTAATGACCATGTCCCGGATATTCTTGGCATCATTGTATTATAAAATGGCCACGTCTTATGCACGGGGTGTAGGCATACACCTGACAGTTGCATAAGGGGAACGGTATCTCACGCTCATGTGGGCCTATACTTGTGGTGTGTCTGTTAATCTTGACCCGGTTTCTACATCGGGCCCTAAGTGTATAACGAACATGTAAATCTGTATACAAGATTATTTTTATATAATTGTCCCAAGTTATAAAAGAATTTTGTGCCTTGAGCATTCAAATCAATTTTCTAAACTATTTTCAAAATGAGACAGTTAAGTTGTATTTACCAGTGTAAACTGACGTATTTTCTAAAAAGGTTAAGTGACAGGTACTGTACGTAATTGGCTGGGAGCTCAGGGCGTCAATAGGGAATCTTGCATGTTCTAGATGCCTAAAGTCTGTTGAACAGTGTTTATCTTTCTGTTTTAAGATCCGCCTGTGGATCCTTTACATTCCGTTTGAAATACTTGGATATTACTTTATATCGGGTTGTAATATTTTATCTTTTGCTTCCGCTGTGCATTCATAATTTGTGTTGTTTGACTATGATGATATCAACTACGTCACGATACTCCCCACCGGGCCCACCGGTGACACGTGGTAAAATAGGGGTGTGACAGGTTGGTATCAGAGCCAACACTGAGTGAATTAAACACTAGCCTTTTGTGTTTAATCTCAGTTACACAGTTGCACATTCTTGAGTCTAGACAAAGAACTTAGGACTACTCCTGATTCGTTTTTGTCCTTTATTTGTTTCCTTTGTTATTTTTCTGATTAGCCCCTGCATGGGCGAGTCAGTATTGTTAGAAGTCCTGTGTTAGGGCAACCATGTACCTGTTTAAATTTTAAATGGAACGGTTAGATTTAAAATAACGTTCCTATTATAGGATCTACCAATATTATAAATTGGCAAAATCCAAAAAGGACAAGACCTAGCCCATGTGTCATTTTAAGGACAGGGCCAAGATGACAGTTCCCCAAGTAGATACAGATCCTTATTAACATCCCCATTTAGGGTTGTTCTGCTCTTAATACTAAAAAGAATCTTAAAGTTAAAACCTAGCCTACCTGTCATTTCAGGTACGGCCAAGATGGTAAAACCTATTCAAAAGATTCAAATTCTTGTTAACATCTGAAAGCATGTTAACATTTTCGACAAACTGTGATCTAATAAAATTATATAAGTCATCTTTAAATTGGGATATTTCAATTTCCCTTATTTATATAACCATCCCTTAAGGATGAAGTGCCTACGGGCTATAATTAACGCCCTGTGGGGCAAAAGACAGTTGTAGTCTTTGACTCTCTGTCAAGAAAAAGGTAATGAAATATGTTCAAACCATAATGCCTCGATTCTCCGAAATCATGGCTTATAAATTTAAAAACTGTCTTTATGACTTGGCCTTTTGCGCCACTTTAATATCCTTAATGTTTTATAACTAGGATAAACTATAATGAAAATACTAATTAAATATAACTAACAAATTAACCAATATGGTTTATATTACCATGGTTGATGAATCGTCAAAAATGATGATTCCATAATAACCTCTAAATAAATCATTGTCAGTATTTATGTAGCAATCAAGCTACATGGCTGGATCAGAGGAGGTCAACAGCCACCCGAGGGAGAACAATGACACTACCAGAGTTAACATAACTGGTGAGGAACTGCAGGCATTAATAGATAATGCTGTTACTCGAGCTCTTGACAGACAGTATAATGAGTCAAGTGGTACACACTCTAAGACTCTATCTGTGGCTCGTAGTAACCCCCCTTCTAAATCACATGATTCAAAGGAGGACGATGTTCATAAATCGTCAAATCATAGGAGTGTTTCGCCTAGACAGGTTTTTCTTAATCAAGAACCACATGTTAAACCCTGTTCGTATAAATATTTTGTCTCCTGCAAGCCCAGAGACTTCACAGGAGAAAAAGGAGCCATCGACTGCATGACGTGGCTCGAGGAGATGGACACTGTTATTGATATTAGCGGATGTGCAGAGCAAGACATTGTGAAGTTTGTTTCACAATCTTTTAAAGGAGAAGCTCTAGCTTGCTGGAGGTCGCTAATCCAGGCTACTGGGAAAATCCCATTGTATAATCAAACATGGGATCAGTTTGTTGCTCTTATCAAGGAAAATTACTAGCCTCAACATGAAGTTGAGAAAATTGAAACTGATTTCTTGGCATTGGTCATGAAGGACTTAGATTGCCAGGCATATCTTACAAATTTCAATACTATGTCTCGATTGGTTCCTTACTTGATCACACCAGAACCAAAGCGTATAGCTCACTTTATTGGGGGCCTAGCCCTAGAAGTCAAGGCAAGCGTGAAAGCATTGAGACCTACTACATTCCGGACAGCGGCAGATTTGCCGCTATCTCTCACACTCGACGTAGCCAGAAACAAGGCTGCAAAAGCTTCGGAAGAAGGGAAGCGTAAAAAGGAGGATGAGGGTTCTCATCACTTCGATAAGAAGAAAAAGGGGAACTCTGATCATAGGAAGAGTTCCGAGTTTAATAAGTGTAACCAGCAGACGGGTGAAAAGACCAGGTGCAAAACATGTAGGAAATTCCACCTGGGGAAATGCAGATTTGAATCTCAGCCTCTTCCTTGTGGAATCTTCAAGTCCAAGGAGCATAAGACCTTGGATTGCAAAAAGTTGAAAGATGCGACCTGTTATGGTTGCAACGAGAAGGGGCACATCAAGACTAACTGCCCTAGGAATCAGAAGAAGTCTGAAGAGGCCAAGAACGCAAACGCATGAGTCTTCCAGATGGACACCAGGAGGCGATATAGAAAGATGACATCGTAAAAGGTACTTTTCCTTATCAATGATGCTTATATGGGGATTATTTGATTCTGGCGCAGAAAAGTCTATTGAGGACAATAAATATTGTAAACTGTTGTATCTGCCTATTAGGATCTTAGGCTTATAACGCGAGGTAGAATTGGCCGATAACATTTAGAGACTGCTTCAACAACCTTAGATGGATACTTTATATCCATTAGGAACCGCTCTTATCCAATATCCTAATGTCAAGCTTTCAAGCTATCCAAAATCATCAATATGATCAAGACAGACGTGACAACTGATCCCCTGTCAAACAGGTGATGGACTAGGTCCAAACCTTAATTGCCATTAATGGTCTTTTATAGCCTAGGCTAAGCATAATTGATATATATACATATTTAAATGACGTTCATTGAGCATGTTCGTACTATATTAACCTGTATGGTTTAACGATACCATGGTTGGTATATATTAGGGCATCAGGATGATGAGTAGCGGTTGTTGGATTGCAACTAAATAATTGTTTTATTTGGTGTTAGGAATCAAATATCGAGTATGACAAACTCGGATAAGACAGCCGTTGATCGTGTTATGGATGATGCGACACATGCTAATGATACTACAATTGTGAACCTTAGAATTTCCAAGCTGTGAAGAAGGCTGTGAAAAAGATCAAGGAGCCCAACGCTACTTGCTCTAAATCTCAACCAAGACCACCCTTCGTTACTCACGAGAAGGATCTCGTTCGTGCCTCTAATGTAAAGTGTGAACTGAAAAGGAAAAGGGAGGAAGATAACTCCCAGAGCTCTAAAAAGAAGAACAAACAAAAGTCCAACCAGAAACCTAAATGCAAGACCTGCAAGAAGTGCCATTGCGGGAAGTGCAGGTAAGAACCAAAATCCCAATCGCAGCCTAGGGCTTGTGGGATCTGCAAATCTAGGGAGCATAAAACATTGGAATGCCAGAAGATAGGAGATGCGACTTGTTACAACTGTAACGAGAAAGGGCATATCAAATCAAATTGCCCAAAGCATGCTAAGAAGCTTGAAGGAGATAAGAAGACCAACGCTAAGGTCTCTCAGATGGATGCAAAAGAGGCCATACAAGATGATAATGTTATAACTGGTACGTCCTTATCCGTGATGTATATGCAAGGGTATTGTTTGATTCAGGTGCAGATAAGTCGTTGTGGAATGAATTTTATAAGTTATTTAATCTGCCTATTAGAACCCTAAGCATAATATATGAAGTTGAATAAAACGCTAGGAGTTCTGCTTTATTTCGGATACCAATCAATCCTTCATAGATGGTAAGTATAGCAAACTCTTAAAGACTCCCGTGAGAACCCTAAATATTAAGTGTAAGGTAAAACTTACAGGCGAAAATCATAGGAACCATTTCTTCTGCTCCTTCCAAAAGTCTTCAGTCATGAAATTCTAGTGTACCCTCTCTTCAGATGAAGTGCATCATCATAAGTGATTGATATCTCTTGATCTCTATCGATTGCGAATACCAGATGGTACGACAAAAGCCTCATATGAGGATTGGTGTATCTTAATATGTTCCATAGATTGCTTCCATGCCTGATCAGTATGGAGGTTTAATGCATAGAACCCTAAAGATATTCCAATGGTCATACGGTATTAAAGTCAGCTAATGGTATTCAAAGAAAATATCTAAAATGGAATTATCCAAGTAAACGTTCCTGAGTAAGAAATTCGTGGACTCGTAACACGAATGTATCACTTGTCTGACGCAGACCATGGTAAATGAACTGGAGCCTGGGAATTGGAAAATCTCTGTAACCTCCTTGCGTTTTGACCATCTTCTCCAAGATTACCCTGTTTACCTCCTTAGAGGCAAGTGGAGTTAAGATTAACGTCCCGCTTAGGGATGCATTAATATAAAATTTACATGATAACTAGTATCATCATTGGAAGAATCAGAACCCTGATTAAGGGAGTTTTAGGATAGAGGTTCATATAGCCCAACTCAATATTCTAAGAGTTTGATATTGCTAATTAAGAAAGACGGTTCATTTTGCTTATGCATTGATTACCGCAACGCTATTTAGGCAACAATTAAGAATCGCCATTAGCTGCCCAGGATCGTCGACTTAATTCGACTAGCTGTAAGGATTTGCTATTCCTTAAGATTAGTTTTAAGTAATGGTTGGAATAACCATCTCACTTTAAAATAAGCCTTTCTATAATAGTTGATATATAAGTAGCAAGGCTGTTCCCTTGGAGACCTTGTATAAATGGAATGTTAAACATCTATTGTTAGAACAATAGATTGGTAAGTCCAATTATCAGGATCTAAAAGTTGCATTGGAAACAACAAATAAGATCATTCGAGTTCATAATCATCTTAGAGTTGCCAGTAATCGGCAGAAAATCAAGGATTAATAAAAATCGCAACCCTCTTAAGTCCTTAATAAGGACTAGGGTTCAATTGAAAGTATCGCTCTAAGAAGAGTGTACTGAAAATTTTATACAACAGGCTAGTTAAGCTCTGATTATATATAGGATCATTCGAGGAAAATCGAATACATCAAAGGTCAATAGCTTTTAAACTAAAACCTAGTTATGGAACGTGGTGGAACTCGCAGTGTGACCCACACTAATGATTTAAGGATGTATGTCACCAATAAGTCGAGAAGCATTATCACATAATGATAGACATATCTATGATATTATAAGAAACCCGTATCGATTAAGGATCGTCAGGATCAGAATCTAAGGAAGAAAACATGAACCTATTATAAAGGTCATTTAGGATGCCTCTAGAGGCCCAAATAGGCTGTGGAAGTTAAGTCCGTTATGCAACAAAAAGTACTTCCATTACATTAGCAAATCTCGAGGTCAAGATTTCTTTTAAGGGGGTGAGGATGTAACACCTCATAAAATCACGTCCAATTAAGTCTTGACACGTGTAATGAACCCTAATTAAGTCAAACATTGAAATTTAGGGACTAATTTTTCGAAAAATCGAAAACTTTGATTATGAAAGGACTGGAAGTGTTAGCATACCTAAAATAAGTTTCTAAATAACCTCTTACGATGTTTATATTCACAAATGTGCCACTTGATGGTTAAGTGTAGCCGTATGCGTAATTAATTGAAGGTTTGCGTAATAAAGGGTTAAAAGCGTTAACATGTCAATTCTAACCTCTGAGTGACCTTTTAATAAACTGAGAGCTTCATGATATTTAATTATACTCTCAGAAATGCCAAATAATGGCCGTCTAAGGTTTTTATGCCTATAAGTAAAGTTACGCGCAACTTTGCAAGTTAGAGGGGCTAAATGTGTCAATATGTTTAATTATACCTCTGAATGACCTTTTAGCGAATCCAAAGCATCGTGATGTTTAATAATACTTTCAAGAATGTCTAATATGGATTAGATGAGGCTTCAATGCTATTAAATGATGAAATGCGCAAGTTTGCGCAATAGAGGGACCTAAAGCGTCAACTTTTGAATCTACGCCTTTCGGTGACCATCTAGGCGAACGAGAGCGTAGTAATATTTAAGTATATTCTTGGGAATTCCCATTATGGGCCATAGGAGGCTTGGATATCATTAAATGACATTTCGCGCTACAATGGGCAATTAAAGGACTAATTGCGTGAAACTACAAAAGTAGGTCGAATCGTATGGTAACGAACCTTCCGGAATATGTCCATAAGTTAAAAATAGCCTATTTATCCTTTATATAACTTAGATATAGGCTTAGAGTTGTTTGGTGTGCAAAAATAAACTTTTATGTCATGTAGGGACTAAAAGTGTCAAAAAGTGCACAAGTTTGCACTTTTGCGCATATCTCGCATTCTGAATATCCCCGGACACCCAAAAATTTATGTAAGCACTAAAATATTTTATTTTAGTGTGTAGCATGATAAAATTCCACTCGGCGCGTAATTTGGACCGTTTTTAGCGTCCATCCGTGTTTCGTCGTAATTCGACGCACAACGTGACCGTACGGCCAAACGACCCGACATCCGACATGTTTTTGAGCATGTTTCATGTCCCCTATATTTAGGCATCATGTTAGAGCCTTGAAATGAGGTTAACAGGCCTTAGATGTGTCAGAAACACATTATTATGCAAGTAGGGACCAAAACTGCACTTTTGAAAGTTTGTTTGAGTTGTGCAGGACGTAGGCTACGCCCCCTGAAGCGTAGCCTACGCCCAGGTCTGGGCAGATTCATATTTTCAGTATTTTTGTCATTTTTCAAGGGATTTTAGGTAAAATTCTCAATACCATGAGCTGGTTTTCAACACCCATTGTATTTAGAAACCTTGGGCACACATGGAGGGCCAAGATTGAAGAACGGTTTACGAGAAACGATCCTAACGGTTCTCAAAAACCTATAAATACCCACTTGATTTTTTCTCTCATTCACACCTTGATCTCATTGGTCTAAGTTGGGGCCTTTGTGCTTCATACCTGAACATCCAAGATCAATTCCCTCCTTGCTTGGACCTTTTGTAAGTGTCCTTTCATGCTTAGTTTAAATTTTAGCGGTTATAACCGAAAGTCAAGCGTTTTCGATAAACGCTTTGACTTTTAAACGGTTGAGCCATTGTTCGCATCAAACATGGCTACGTGACCGTAATTAGATAGGTGTTTAACCCTTAAAAGGGCACCTCCTAATTACCACGTTTACTTAGTTTAGTTGTCGGGTCAAATAAAAGTCAAACGGGTTAGTTTTAAATAAAATACATGGCTATTATATAAAAGTCATAAAATCAGTTTTCTCACTTTAATAACTTGGTAAATATTAGTTGAACATGCCTAAGCATGATTCAACCCGACAATTCTAAGTATAAGCTCGGTTCGGGACCGAAAGTCGCAAAAGTTGACTTTTGCTTTGACTTCCAGTTCTGACCCGATTTAGGTTAGTTTAGATATGCCTTAGGATTCCATTAGGGCCATATTATGGGTTAGTATAGCCCTCTGAGGTTATACAACCTGGATCCTTAGTATCCT
>JARYGA010018705.1:0-41234 GCA_030545235.1 Helianthus tuberosus
GGAACGTCGGCTGCGGTTGGCATCCTCAAATATCGTCTCCCGTACAGAGAGATTACACCTAATAAACTATTGTTAATTAAAAAATAATAACGATGTAAATAAAAATAATAAATACTAGTGTTAATAAAAATTACCTTCACAAAAATTTTCTAGAGACTCACGACACATTCTTGACGACATCCTTAAATATTCATCCCACGCATCACTCGCTGTGTCGTACGCTAGTTGCATAATTGTTGCTGTACACTTTTGTAGTTCAGAGAAACCAACTTTGCGACTTGCACTTACCCTTTGCATGAAAAAATGGGATTCGCCCGCAAGATCGTTGAAAATTTTAATGTAGTCGTCGGCTCATACGAAACCTACGCTTAAACTGAACATCATCGTACAAAGGAGTTTCACAAAAATAATCTTGCACTAGACGTTCATGAGCACCTAACCGATTCCGTTCAAGAGGCGGTTGTCTGGTACGCGAAGCAGAGGATTCGACTTCTTCTCGCAAATAATTTATCGCCTCCTGCGTCATGGCGATAACCATATCGTCAAGAACACCGTCGAATGAGGAGCTCGAAGAAGACATTTTTTAGTTGTGATTGGTGGGTGTTTTAGTTGTGATTGGTGTGTGTTTTGGTTGTGATTGGTGAATTATTTAGTTTAGGATAGGTTTATATATATAAATAGAATGAAAAAAGTTTTTTTTTTTATATATAATTGACCGTTGTCAAACGGTCATTTTGACCATTCATCCTCGATCAACGCGAATGAAGCTCGTTATCATCTTGGCGAGCCTTCAATGGCACCCCTCCATGGCGCCGGTGGTGTGGTGGGATAGCGCCCCAGGACGCTATAGATGTCCAGCTGGCGAGGGTGACGCCCCCACACCCTCCGACCTAACTGAAACCTAATCTCTTTGAATCGCGTGTGGAAATCACAATAGTTAATTTATTAGAGAGGAATAATTTACTTTTATTTCTTACCTTCCAAAACAAAGTAGCTTTCTGTTGTGATGGACTGATATCCCATATTTCTTTTCTTAAGGATATATTCGTTTTTTGAATGTAATATATCTTAACTTTTGTAACGTTTATCATGATCTTTATATATTGAAAAAATATAAATTCCTTCCTTAATCAAAGTTGTTTCTTTGGAAAGTAATGAATTAACAAATATTTCTGAAGCTTCAAAAGGATTTATGCTTTCTTTTAAAGCTAACATGTGATCATGAAAAAAGATATTAATAATATGACATATTGTGTTTTAATAAGGTTTAGTGGAGGTGTTTGTTCCAAAACTCATATGTTATATTACTTTTGAAAATATCCTAAACGTGTTATTCTCAAAGAAAGCGTTTTATAGTGTTCACATTCATTACAGACATAAATGCAATTTATACCAATATAATATTGAACGTTTAAAATGAATTTTGGTATAAGTTTATAATAACATCAAATTTAACCAAATAAACATAAATTCATTAGTGGGTTTATCTAAGAATGGTGTTCGACATATCTAAACGTACTGAGGCTTCGATCCTAATCCTTCCGTTGAGGTGATTTTATTGAAAACACTAATTAAAAGTCGTTAGCTAATGCTAAGTGAGTACATGCAAGTTGTATTTGAACACGGCCACCAACACTTGAAAGTATGTGGCTTAAATGATCTATACCAAAAAATCAGTCAACCCGGCGTATGGTACTCCTCAACTCGATGTATGACTTGAGGGACCGGTGTATGGCTATGTTACTCTTGCATAAAGTCATGGACAACATTCATTTTGGTGTTTTTAAGTGTCATTTTCACCCAAGATTCATCCCAAATTTTCTTATATGTATATCATATAGGTCCATTTTAATCATTCCATGCACATCAACGGCATTCAAATGCGTGTACTCAATTTAAATACAACTAACTTCCATTCTTACCTTATGCACGTAAAGGTTTCATGGTACCATCAACCTTCGTATCAACAAAGATATATGTAGTTTTTGACCCCTCGAGCTTTTCGCACATTAGTGGAGAGTATGTAGTTTCCGCATAGAAATTTTTAGGTATATAGGTTTTTGACCCCCCGGTTTTATAGAAATTTTTAGGTCCGGTAATTTCCGCCCCCCCCCCCCCCCCCTGTTCGGAAATCTCAAGCTTCGCCAGTGTATATCTTTCTACCATTTTTAAGTCAAGTTTACACATTCCATGGGATTTATCTTTTGCTTTCTAACACTTATATGCCTCTCTACACCGATTACTTTCAACTACCCAAATGAAGTTCATATCCTTTAATGATAATGAGGTGGCAATCTATTGTGGAAGTTTGAGGATCAAATTCCGACACCACCTGATTTACTCGTGATTTACCTCTATTATCCCTTATGTTGGTTGTGGTATTTGTTGATGGGGGACGCCCAACGGTGGTGTAGACCATTTTCTTCAATAAATTTCAACTACTAAGATGTATTCCTCTTTAGAATTTGGAGAGTGTATGAACTCATCTCCACACCTAGAACTTCTTGCTTGTAAGTTCTCCAATGAGCTTGTGCTTCCACATAAGTCAAACAAGATTGCATATAGCTAAATTCCTTGATTAGTTGGTCCATTTAATCAACCTTGCCCCTAACCAAACCTTAGCTATTAACAAACTATAAATTAGCTAACATATAGGTGTTATACTCAAATGCATTGAGAGTTTTTTTTTTAAATGATATTACACTTTTAACCTAAATCTATTTGATCTTTTACTTTTAACGCAAAAGTTTTCTTTTTTTGCAATTTAACCTCACAACTTTTTTACTTTCAACTTTGGTCCCCCACACTTTTCATATTTCACATATTTTTCGTTTTACGTTTCGTTTACATTTTGCGAGTTAACACGGCGTAACGTGCGTGTGTGGTTCAACATTTTTACATTTTGTTTTACGCTTCGTACTCAATTTTGTGAGTTAACACAGCTTAACGTGCATGTGTGGTTCAACGTTTTTACGTTGTCTATTTTTTTCCTGTTTGACAGGCTCGTTACAATGCGTGGGGTCCTAAATCGACTTAATTATTACTTTCTATGTTTTATATTGCAGTCTAATTTTTCTTCACATTAACACCCCGTAACTTCCATATTGGTTGTCGTTGACGATGGTGTGGCCTTGATGCTATTAGGCATAGTTTTATGCCCCTGCCGCATTGTGGAGGGTGGTAAATCTAGTTCTTATTGTACTGCTAGCAGGATGCCCGCACGATGCGGCGGGAACGACACTTCAAATTGTAATACTCTTTTTTGTCAGTTTTCTTATTCATATAATATTTATCGTAGCATAATTGTGATAGATATACATCAAAAGTGAAGTACTCAGGTAATCCATTTTATTGTGTTGTGCATGGTTCGGTCGGTTCGGTTATTATCCTCAACCGAAGTCGAAACCAAAGCCATTGGTTAGTCTATTTTATTAACCAATCAGTTTTCGGTTAATCACTTCGGTTTGTTCAGTTAGATTGACGGTTTTTGGTTCATTTAATTTCAGTTAATAGAAAAACCAAACTTGGGCTAAAACTTTTGCTTAGAAATATATGAAATTGAGGTATAAATACATGAAATTAAAGTATAAATATAGAAAATGTAGATATAAAATACGAAATATATGAACCGGGGGTATACAAGCTAAGAAATATATGAAAGTATGAATGATTTGGTTCGGTTCAGCTAATTTTGGTTAATCGAGAGTATAAAAAATTGATAACCGGTTTTTGGTTAATTCGGTTTTCAGTTAATTCAGTTTTTTGTTGATTTCAATTCGGTTTCATCTGTTTTCGGTTTGGTTATAACCGATTTTGGTTAATAATCGATAGGTTAGCGCGTGATGCGGCAGGAAACACAGACATTGCCACAATGTGCATTGTTCGGCTAGTTAGATTATTATCCTCAACCAAAATCGAGGTCATCGATTAGTCTATTTTATTAACCAGTCAGTTTTCAGTTAATCGGTTTGTTTTATACAGTTAGATCGATGTTTTTGGTTTGATTCATTTAATTTCAGTTAATAGCTAAAACCAAATTTAGGCTAAAACTTTTGATAATACATGAAATTTAGGTATAAATACATTAAATATACATTAAATGGAGGTATAAATACATAAAATGTGGGTATAAATATGAAATAAATAAATTGAAGATATAAAAGCTAGAAATATATGAAAATATGAATGGTTCAGTTCAGCTAATATTGGGTAAATGATGTTACAAAAATTCGATAACCATTTTTGATTAATTGGGGTTTCGGTTAATCAGTTTTCAGTTAATTCAGTTTTTGTTGATTTCTGTTCGGTTTTGGTTAATGATTCAGTTATTACTCACCCTTAGACACTATTAATCTTGTAACATATCAATTTTTTAATTAAAAAATCACTACTCAAATTAACGAGAATAAAATACTCGTTTATATGGTGTAAATTTAAAAAAATGTATATTAACATACCAAAAAGTTATGAATGTTTAAAAATCGTGATGGGAGCTAGTTTTTTATAAGTGGATAAAGTGTAAATACTAACTAATTATCTATAATTTTGTTAAGGATTTGAGATTAAATTGTAATCTAGATGAGATGATTAAATTGACAGTATTTAATCACTTGACATTTTGTAGTTATTAAACATTTTGGAATATTGACTAAGTACGATGGGTTTTAATCACTTGTACACTAAGATATCATCTACTTGTACCTTTTAATTCACACGTCAATACTGACCAATACAACTATCGAAACATTGACAAAAATGAGTAGGTCATCACGGTACTTTTTGATATTTTTTAAAACATTAGAGTTTATAAGATATGGCAAAAATACATAAAAAAATTATAAGTTTGTTATGGAAAGGGAAAAGTGTAACTAAGTACTTATAATTATGTTAAAAATCAGGGATTAAAGTCTAATAAGATGGGGGACTAAAATATAATTATTGTTTAAAAGACCAATTTACTTTCATTTTAGGGGTGTATTTATAAATTAAGAGGGAAAAATGTAAGACCCTAACTTAATTTATTGATATTTGATAAAAACTTTGCATTTAAAATATACAATTTCAAATACACGTCCATACATATTTTAGAGTTTATCAAAAACTTCATATCATTAGAACTTTATACATGTTATCGTTGTTTAGTTTCGTAAACAACTTAACATAATGCGGAAGCTTGAACTTTGATCATGTTCGATTCTTCATGGAGCTTGATCATCATCCGTAAGGTCCTAGCTATCACCTATACACCAATAACAACTTCCTGGTTAGTTATATGGTGCTTAAACATGGTTTCATAAGCCAAAAATATCAAACAAACAAACAAACAAACTCAATTTTTGAGGATCCCGTCGTAGGCTACAGCTGTGTGCCGTAGCTTACGACACACCTAAACTGTTTTGGCAGCAACTGCCCGCCGTAGGCTACGACTGGCAACCGTAGCTTACGGTTGGCTGCTCTGCAGCTTTTCCAACTTTGTCGTTTTTGTTACGAAAACTTCTGTAGCTTGATCAATTCTCATCCGTTTCATACGAAACTTTTTCCTACGTGTTCATAAAATATTTGCCCACATTTCTAACTAGTGAACCCATGATCCGGATTCACCAAATTTGTTTTATGCTATTGACCCGTTTGCATGTTTAAACAAACTATTGCATCATTTTTCAAGAACATTATGTTTATGACTATACCTCATATCCCGGGGTATTATTCTTGTGTTTTATGTGTCCGCTATCTGGTTCGCGGTTATGCTAATTGACCTGTTCGACCTTTCAAAGGCCGAACTTTGATTAATCTGAATTCTTTTTAAGAATTTCAAATCTTTCAATCATGGCTCGCTAACCTAATCCGATTATTTTTAGTTCATGTTCCCACTTTTGATTTTCATTTATATATCATCACAACTTCAAATGTGATGGATCGTGAATGGGAAAAATCATTATATTCCCATTCCACCCAAGTTAGACATTTGACGAAAATGACCCAATATGTAGTTTTTAGCCAAAATGGTTTTAGCCTTCCATTTTATACTATTGTAAGGATCGACCGAATTATAGAATTCATATTTAAACTACCCTTAAGGGTCGTTTTCCTGGTTTATCATTCGAGGGCGTTTTGTCAACTTAGTCCCTTTTACCACGAAGGACTTTTAGAAGCATATTTTGACCAAATGAGCACCTTAAACCGTTGTTCTATTTAAATCATTGAATTCCTAAGAACACGATGTTCACAAATTTCAAATCATTTTATATACCTCACTTTAGGTAATCTAAAGCCCACCCATGACTCGATTAACTCTCGTCGGACCTTAAGTCCTCATTGAGAGTTTGACCCATTACACATACCTGGCTCAGGTCTTAGCATTAACCCGTTTTAATACCTTGCACTATTAATTGCTAATTAATAGCAATGCAAGCCATACACTATCCTTCACGTGGGCGCAAAACTCGACAAGCGACCATTAGTCATTATTGTCAAATGATGATAACATCTCCATTTGACCCGTTTGACCTAAATGACCATTTTATTATTGTGAGATGGTAATTATTTTCCATCTCCCTCATTTAGCCTGTTTCGGCTTGCATCTTATGATCATTTTACTTAAAAGTCGTTTCTTAATTCATTTGACCCATTATGGCTTACGCCATAGGGTATCTGTTTCAAAACTCATTATTTATTCGTCAACTCGTGTCCAGATTACTATTTTACCCTTTTACCAATTATGGATTACACCATAAGGTGACTTTTCAAACTCTTTGTTCATTCGTCATCACATGACCAAATTACCGTTTTACCAATTTTTACCATCAAAAATGGTTTCTTACAAGTTTCACTTGTTCCGACCCGTATCATTCCACGTCGGAACGTCATATTTCGAATACTAAATTGCCTTATTCTTAACCAATACAAAAGTAGGTGTTCTACTTAAAAGATGTAACCTTTACTTACCTTGCATCCAATTATGCTTTTTCCCGCGTACTTGATCCATTTGACTCGCTTCTTCCCCAAGCTTCCACCTAGCTTGCCAAGCGTCAAACTATCATTTATCATTCGCAAGATGATTAGATTAGTCATCATTTATCGCGATTATTACACCTTACAAATTTCATATCAAAATTATCATTCGATCTTAGCATAGGTCAGTTTGACTTTTAAAAGTCAACTGCCTATTAGCATAAGCAAATGCACAAATCGGTTCAACGAACTCACTTAGGCATTTTATCTAATACCCTGTAGGCGTTATTTCTAAGCTACCCTTTTAACTAAATTCTTCAACCTAGTTCATGTGATTGTTAACATCAAGTTAACATAATTTATAATCATTGTATGCTAATCGATCATTCATTATATAAGAACATATGGATTGTTTCATCACCATGAAACAACCCATTGCATCATGTGTATGAAAATTACTTAAACATCAAATTTAACCAAAGACTTTAATCATTCATATACACATGATGATTTTAAAAATATATTAACATGAATATAACATCAATTTCCTCTTATCATACAAAACCCATTTCATGGCAAGTATGAACATGAACTCAAACTCATTGATCGTTCAATTATCTTCCTATTACTATCATTCATGATGATTATAAACATAAGTATATCATAAACTTAATCATATTATCAAAACCCACTTGATAATCTACTTGTTAATCACTTACAAGTAACCTTACATCAAGTATTTCATAATTTCAATATATCTAATGAAATTAAGCATACATATACACCTAATTTCATCTTTGGATCATAATCCAACAATCTAATTGCAAGTATTCTACTTGTCTCAAGTTATGACTTTCACCAAATATAGATTTTTAAACATACCTTATAATCCCCTCGTTTAGGTGATCGATAATACGCGTTCATGCACTGATTTGGGCTCCAATTTTCCCATCAATTTGATGGAATTTGATCAACTAGGGTTGCTCCCTTTTCTTTTCTCCTGATGATCGACATACACACACAGTATGTTTGTGTTATGTTTAACTTTCTTGTTTTAAAAACATGAGTTTCCTTATTGACAGCTTAGGTCCCTCAAGTTTAGTTTTGTTTAAACCCCCATACAACACTCACTAAATAATTAGCCATTATTATAATTAGGTTTAGATATTCCTAGTCAAATTACTTAAATTTGGGGTGTTACAACACGATTCAATTTAAGTCCCACTCACCCGAGCCTTTTATAAACCGATTGGTTAACTTTGTTTGACATCTGAATTGCAAACATATTTCACAGATTAATGTCCAGAATAATTAACAAATAAGCAAAGTAATGTAAATACAAATACACATTAGTCAGAGCATATAGCCAAAATTGTTGTGCATTGCGACTTATATATATATATATGGAGAGGATCATGAGAAAACTAACTAAAAAGGCTAAAAAACATACCAAAATTTTTTTTTACAATTTTTTATAAAAAAAATCGCTATTTTTTATATATAAAATAAATTCAAAAAAAATTGGTGTACTGCACATGTGCATTATATGTGTACTACACATGTGCACCATATCCGTAATAGTGCACATGTGCAATACAACAAAAAAAATTTTTTTTTTTTTTTTTTTTGAAAATTTTTTCCATGCATAAAAACTAGCGATTTTTTTATAAAAATTTGTAAAAAAAAAAGGTATGTTTTTAGGCTTTTTTTAGTTAGTTTTTTTGTTTTCTCATTTAAACTAGTTTTCTCATGATCCATCCCACACACACACACACACACATATATATATATATATATATATATCATATTATACTTCAAATATATTTTACACAACCACATTTGTAGTTATATTTACATATATAGTTTTATTTTTATTATTTATTATTCCTATTACAATGTTATTATTATTACTATTATATATATATATATATATATATATATATATATATTCACAAAATACTGAATATTATACAGACATCTAATCTATAGTTAGGTTGTCTTCAGAAATTGAACTCTCTCTCGTCATATTTCCAGACGAGGTTTTCAACCACTGTTCCGATCCTATTCCCTGCCTCCACAAGTTCTTCGCCATAGTGGCGAATTTCAGCAACGTTGTTCGGGTTCATGGGTGGGAAAACTGTAGGAGCAGGTTCGAACTGGGGGTAATAGGGATTTGGGTTGTTCATCAGGTTCTGGAAAGCCCAGTCACTTGCCCACCACTCCTCTGCTTGATTTTGGAATGGCTGTTGAGGAAAGGCCAGTTCGGGTATGACGAGTTCCATATTTCTTGGCATTTCTGGTGGTAGTGGTGCGTTTAGGTTAATTTCATCTAGCGGCCCGAATAGATCACAATTTTCCAATTTCCTATCCAATTTCTCCCAAGGGGGTAACATCGGGGTTTGGTTGGAACTTTCTCCAATAATTTCTTTACCCTTTGGTTCAACAATCTATTTGATTTTCTGAGCAGATAGCTTCTTCTTTCTGCCTCTTTTCCAATCCAGAATCCTTTTCCTCTTCTTTGGCGGTGCTTTCGGCTTTCCCTGAGCTTGATACACTATCGGTTCATCAGTTTTAGCTTGATATCCCGTCTGACTCTCTATCATTTCCATATTTGTTGGATTCATGGATATGCTTTGGGGTGCTTCTACTAACTCGCTCATACTGTTAGTCAAAAACAATGAAAACACGAACTCCAAAAATTGAATATAATATTGATTAGTAGCACAAATGTTTCACAGAAGCATTTAATCACATTCCTGACTACTAAATTTAAGTATTTTTTTACAATACTTAATTAGTTTAAACCAGTGGCTCTGATACCACATTCTCTCACTACCCCTGACCCGTACCCCGGTTCAGGAGCCGCGAGGCAGACAACAGTGGTATTGGTGTTCATTATTTTGCAGCGGAAAATCATCAGGACTGGGTGTCAGGAAAATTTTGATCAGAGTTTTCAAAACACCAAGTTTTCATTTCATAAACTGTGGGGTAAACCCCTTATTGACAAAAAGGAATTTCTCTGGGAAATCCTTTATTTACAGAAAACACGTTTATTTCAAGTTTACATAGCCACTTATTTAAGCTGAAGTGCTTCATGACACTTTTTCTTTTCTTCACAGTAAGTCACCTAAAACGCATATTAAAAACATTTGGTTAGTGAAAAATACTGGTGAGTTCATTCAGTTGTTATAAAAAAAAAAACCATTGTTATAATTTATAACATTAAGGGTTTTTACATTTGTTTATATCTATCAATTACCCTAAATCGGTGTTTGTCACTCGACCGAGTCTGTGATATGGTCATATCACACATTGGCTAACTCGTTGTCCAATAGTGAAGCTTATCAAGTAATGTATACAAAACCCCACATACCGGCAGTAATTACAGAATACAAAAACTTAATCATTGTAATTACAACTTGTAAAGAAAATAGGGTTTTGTAAGCATTTGATAAAAAAAAATAGAATGACTCACATTGCAGGTTTAAGTTGATGGATCTTGCCTACTGGTTTAAAGCTTGGTATACCTAATTAAATACATAATGCACACGTATTAGTGTATTAACTCAATTCAACTTTAATGATAATCATGAGATCAAAACCCACAACGAATGACAAAGTATAACCGGGTACCGGTAGCACTTAAACATTCATTGGATCGGTTTCAATCGATCAGACAAAGTACCATATCAGTGATTAGATTTATTACCCTGATAACGGGCAGAGTTTTGGTACTTCGGGTATTTTGGGGGTATAATACTTGTGCAGAAAGTCTAGAGAAAAGAAAAGAATTGAACGAGTTGAACTATCTCATGAACGTTAAATTTGTAGCTGATCTGGGACCTTGTCGCGTTGCGCGACCCCTATTTACCATAGCCTTCGCGTAGCGCGAAGGTGTTGGCTAGGGCATAGGTGGCCTTAGTCACACCTATAGATCTGCCACGTAGGTGCCACGTGACAACACATCTCTCCGGGTGAGAATTGGGGCGTCGCGCTGTGCGGAGGCTTATTACAATTGGCGTCGCGTAGCGCGACGTCGATAAATTCTGGATTTTTGTTGTTTTCATTCTGGTTTTCGTCGTACGTGTTCGGTGTTTCGGTTACAGTTTCGTTTAGGGTGGTTTGGGAGTTGTTACATATAAAGAGGTTATTAGTTTTTTAAAATTATTTTTGTTTTATTTATTAAAAAGATTTATAGATAAATGGATCGAAAGACTAAATTGCCCAAGTTTGACTAGATTTGACAAATATATATATATATAGGGTCAGGATTTAGAGAAAACGGTGAAAAGTGTGAGAACGGTTATGAATCGTCCGATCAAAACAATCTATGGACTAGATTGACGCGGTGGCGTTTTCGTAAATAACATCAATTTTATTACGTGGACGCGCTTCATTAAGGGTAAAAAAGTCTTTTGACTACTCCACACAAAACGCCATCTCATGAAATAAAACGCCAAAACTTATAGCACACACCATTCTAACTAAAAACGCCATTAGATATAAAACGCCAAACTTAATTATAATAAAATCCCGCCTAAAAAACCGCCAAAAAAAATCTTATATATACAACATCTCAGACATTTAATTAAAAACACACACAAAACCCAAACGCCATATTTAATATATACCATTCGTCTTAAAAACGCTAGAAAACCCAAACATTAAATATCTTCTAAACCAAAATCTTTATTTGAAATTCAGTTTGGTTGTCTGTAAGGTTTCACTCAATGTAATGGGCAAAAATCCTTAAGTGAGGATATTGTCCATTTCATTGAGTAAAATCTTATTGACTTTATCATCAACTTCCTTCCAATTTATAACGCCAAAACATACAACAACATTATTGAGGTTTGTTGTCAATAAAGTTTAGCTGTATGGGGTGGACAACATTGTCAGTTATCTTTCTTAACCGAGGATTTACAATGTTGTCCATCTCATACAGCAAAACATTATTGATTTTAGCATGATCAAAAATTTGAAGGTTAAGATGCTTTTATTTAGTAGCGTTCTTTTTATCGGTAAAACGCCAAAATTAAAAAATAACACATCGTTCAATGGAAATTCAAGGATTGTTGGCTGGAAGGGGGTAAACTCAATAACATTTTGCTGCATGAGATGGACAAATATTAAAGAAAAAGAGGCTGATTTCAGACTTTGTGCTTCCTCACGGCGACAAAAAAACAACTTCAAAAAACAAAAGTAAAAAAAATATACGAAAGTCGAAACAGCCAGTGAAGATGCTTCAAAAGAAGAAAGAGATTGGTGACAGTGAAGATTTGGAAGATCAATATATATTTTTTTTATTTTCTTTTTCAGTTGATTGTTATATAATAACAACGTCATATCTAATAAAAAACCACAAAGGTAAATGCTTGTCAAAATGCCAACATGCCATAAAACGCCCCAAAACTACCAAACCATAATAAAATTACTTTGGACAAGAATTATAAAAAACCCAAAAAAAAAAAAAAAAAACCAAACTTGAAAATGTAACTAGAAATAGTAACTAAAAATCAGTAAAAATGAAGAGAGGGAAAATTTATTATATTAGGATCTAAAACGCCAAACTTGAAAGATGAGACGTGTTACAGACTTTAGAGATAAATCTTATCAAAAACAATAATTACAAACAGTAACTGAAACGACGAATACTTTATTATAATAATGCACCGCCTACCTTAGGCGCTAAAAAGACATCCTATAAAATGATACGTCTCAGCAACTTCCATTTGATCAAACCAAAAAAATAAACGCCAATACTACTAAATACCACTCACTGTAAAACGCCAAAAAATTAAAAAATCAAAGATTGCGAATATGCTTTCTTGGATATTCAGTATTGTTCTTGGTGAAGTTTCACTGAGTAAATTGTGAGCAGAGGGGAGTAACTCAGTAAGATTTTGTTGCATGAGATGGACAAAAATTCAAGAAAAAGATACTGATGACAGTCATATGTCATTTTGTATTCTTTGTTCTTGAAGAAGGCTTGGATGAGGAGAAAAGATCAATGACACTGAAAAGTGGGATGATTATAAAGATGAAGATTAAGATGAAGAAAAAGCAAAAAACCCACCCACACGTCATAGATCTATGTCCCCAAACATCCACAAAAGCCACTTCAACAGACGAGCAGGCAAAATAATCAAACCAATGGGTTTGTTAAGTTTTACATAAAACGCCATATATTTGGTGACAGTTCTTGTACTATTAAAGAAGAGAGAGACTGATGACAGTAAAGATTGTGAAGAGAGATCCGACTAGGATTTTTTATTTATTTTCTTCGCTTCTTTTTTTTTTCTGTGGTTGTAATATATTCTTACAATTGTAAAACATCAAAGATACCACAAATGCCAAAATGTATATAAAAAACAATAGAACAATGGGCCCTCTTGTTTAAAACGCCTTGAAAAACGCCATTCAGATAGATTTCCTGACCCCCCCCCCCCCCGGGGATTCCAATGGCATAGGATTTGAATAAACGCCATAAACGCCAAAATGTTAATACAATGAAACCATTAAACGCCGTTAATTATTGAATTTAGTTAACGCCAAAAATCTTAAATCCCAAAAATAAAACAATATTAAAAGCGGAACTAGAAAAGCAGAAGATAAAAGGACAAAAAAGCCCATCCGCCCTTATCTATGCCGCGTGACACGTGTTTGGCCAGGATGCGTTATCACCTTTCTCACACTTTTGAGCGTTTTCTCCTGATCCCGTTTCTATATATATATATATATAGGGTGGGGTTCTAGATTGAACACTAATGTATTTGCGAACTGAGTGAACAAATCTTGGCCCTTGATTTACACACGTGGATGGCTAGGATTTAATCATCACATCGTAAAATACACTAGTGTATTTCATCATCAAATCCTGGCCATTGATCTACACACATGTATGGTCAGGATTAGTTCGCTCAGTTCGCAAACTACACTAGTGTTCACTCTTGAACCTAATCCTATATATATATATATATATATATTGAATAGAAATACGGGCAAAACCTGTATTTGTTTTAACTAAAGGACGTAACGTGCAACAATTTTCCCTATAAAGGGCAAAACATGTCAAAATTCGTTGAAAGGGACACCGCCTAAAAAAGGGTATTAAGATAAAGTACATGTAATTTTCCTTTTCGAAATATTTGTTTTAATTTCCTTTTGGTATTTTTTTCTTCTTTTTTAGGTCCATAGCTACTTGCCAACTTAGGGAGGTTATAACTGAAAGAAAAGGAATTGAAGTTATCCTAGATAGTTCAGACGATGCGAAAGATTCTGGCTTCATAGTCAAAACTTTATCAACCTTTCTAGCCAATATTTCTGTTGATGCAACAGATATTAGACCAAGGATAGTAGCGGGGCTGGTTAGGCAAAAGGGTTGAAGGGTTCAACTTTTCCTAACGCAGGTCGTGGGGTCCCCCCATGTTTGCAAGACGTGGAGAGAGGTTCACTAGTTTGATTTTGTTGTTTGCTCGAGATCCTCCACTGAAATGTGTTCACCTTCGGACGTAGGAGCTAAAGGAATGTGTGTGTTGAATGTGAAGAGAAGTGACTTGCATGGAGCAAGTACTCAAGAACAATGACTAGAGATCCCAATGGAATCAGGGCTGATCGGAGAATGTCCAGCACTAAATGAAGTGTCATATTTATAGGGAAAGCCATCGCTCAAAGAGGAAGCTATTTGACTAGTGAACATGCTTGCAGTGGGGGACTTACCCTTTTGGGGGTTAAAGCCTTTTGACCTACGGATAAAACACTGCATTCTGTGGTCTTGTATTACTTTTGCGGCTGGGCGAGTTGGTGAAGCAATCAGAGATGTGACTACTTACTATTCACGTGTCGCTTTATCTCAACTCCCTGGTTTTTAACCTTTTAACCTTTCAACCTTTTAAGCGTTCATATGTTTTAGTCATTTTATTTGGTCTTGGGCTACCCCCGTTATCAGCCCCCCAAGTCAGAGGTTTTTGGGAATGAGCTCAAAGACTTCTGACTTTTACACATTTATTTTCATTGCTCATAGGCTTCAAGGCTTGAAGGCTTGAAGGGTTGTGGACAGTTGAGAGTTTTTTTTTTTTTTTTTTTTTTTTGAATTTTAAAACTGACAACTGATTTGATTGATGTGTGGCAGTTTATTGGTCGGCGGTTTTTGCAGTGCAATTAACTGTTGTGTAATGATAACTCCTATTTTAGACTAATTTTCATTTTTTATCATCATAATCACAAAGTTCCCTCACTTTCTCTCAAGTTTTCTTCATATCTTCCCTTCTCTTCGCCCAGGTTAGTTCTTTATTTTCACTTTTCTTTCTTTCGGTCATAACTTATGGGTGCTCGTAAAGATTTATCCGTAAGTTATTCGTGTTTAACCCAAGAGGAGGTTGAAACATTTTGTATGGACTGGGGAATCGGGCTAAAGTTTAAACCAATTGCTCCAAGGATGGATGTTTCGATCGATCAGTGTCCGGCTGGTTCGATTGCTCTTTATTGCCGACCCTTTGAGTTTTCTAATCTTCGTCATCCGTTTTCACTCTTTGTTTTAAATGTATTAGAGTATTATCGCGTCTCTTTTGGTCAAATTCATCCAAAGGGCATAGCTAGGGTTTTACACTTTGAGGTTTTATGTCGTGCCTGCGGTTATGATCCCTCATTGTTGTTATTTTGCCGGTTTTTTCGTTTGGCAAAAAATGGTGATTGGTTCACCTTTGAAACATCCAAGGTTGATACTTGCCTGATTTCTTCCATTGTTACCACGCTTGGTACTTGGAAGGATCGGTTTTTCTGGGTCTCGGATGAGATTATTCCGTTTAAAATGGTTTGGAGGCAACCTGAGGCCATTCTTAACGATCCTGAACCTTCTGCTTTTGAGATAAATTCTCGTTTTCTCGAAATTATTAGGGAATGTTCCTCAAGGGTTCGTCCTTTTCCCGAGGAACTTTTGGTGTTACTGGGTATTAGTAAGTTATGGGATAAACTGAATCGAGACCCGGTTCTTATGAGGGATGGACAGGGTATGTTTTTGCACATTTATTTTTCCCTTTTACTTGTATTTTATGATCCTTAGATATGTTTGTTCATTTTTTTGCAGTCATGTCTGCTTTGGAATTCATTAAGAGTGATGACACATCGGATGTTGCATTTGGGGATGTGCAGGCTACTCCTGGTGAGAATGTTGTGGTTAAGGGTTCAGAACAGAGGTTCGAGGGTTCGGGTTATGTAGGTGTGCCTGATGTGAAGGGTTTTAAGAAGGCTATTGTTCCCAAGGTTGTCCGACGTTCAAATCGTCGTCAAAATACTTCTTGTCCACCAACTACTCCGGAACATGTGGACTTGAGTGATGATATTGGTGCTTTTATTGATCATGCCCTAGATGAAGGTGTTAACAAGGAGAAAGAGTTGGTTATTGCTGGGAAGAAGTCTGTTGGTAAAGGGGTTGTTGTGGCAGGTTCTTCTGGTAAAAGTGTTAGTGGTTCTGAAGGTCTTGACCCACATCAGGTTTATATGCCTGATTGGGGTGTGAAGTTGGATGATAGTTTCAAGGATGCTGCTGTTTGTGAGGATGTGTTGAGCCATATTGCTCCTCCTTCGGTTCATGGTACTATTGCTGAGATGGATGATGACATGATGCTATCTCGTATGATTTTAAGTACTTGCAACCTTGCTGCCATGCTTCCTCAAGGAGTTGCTCGTTTTCGTAAGAGGATGCATGAGTATGAGGAATTTTCGAAGAAAAAGGACAAGATGAAGGCTATTGTGAGCACTTTGAAGAAAGAAAATGAAGGCTTGGTGAAAAAGGCGGAAACTTTGTCCAAGAAGGTTGAAGAGTTAACCCAAAAGCATGAGGCAGAGGTTGGTGGGTTAAAGAAGCAGGTGGAAGCCTTGGAGGCTTCGAGGGGTTCAATTTTCTGATGCAACAGATATTAGACCAAGGATAGTAGTGGGGCTGGTTAGGCAAAAGGGTTGAAGGGTTCAACTTTGCCTAACGCAGCTCGTGGGGTCCCCCCACGTTTGCAAGACGTGGAGAGAGGTTCACTAGTTTGATTTTGTTGTTTGTTCGAGATCCTCCACTGAAATGTGTTCAGCTTCGGATGTAGGAGCTAAAGGAATGTGTGTGTGTTGAATGTGAAGAGAAGTGACTTGCATGGAGCAAGTACTCAAGAACAATGACCAGAGATCCCAATGGAATCAGGGCTGATCGGAGAATGTCCAGCACTAAATGAAGTGTCACATTTATAGGGAAAGCCATCGCTCAAAGAGGAAGCTATTTGACTAGTGAACATGCTTGCAGTGGGGGACTTACCCTTTGGGGGTTAAAGGCTTTTGACCTGCGGATAAAACACTGCATTATGTGGTCTTGTATTACTTTTGCGGCTGGGCGAGTTGGTAAAGCAATCAGAGATGTGACTACTTACTGTTCACGTGTCGCTTTATCTCAACTCCCTGGTTTTTAACCTTTTAACATTTCAACCTTTTAAGCGTTCATGTGTTTTAGTCATTTTATTTGGTCTTGAGCTACCCCCGTCATCAACTTCCATAATCATTTTACTACATGTTTAATTAAAAAGCATAAAATGAGCCAAATAGCATTTTTAAAAGGTCACAATCTTCTTATTTCGTATGTTCTCTTGATGACATTATTTTCTATTTGCAGTGAAGCAAGTTGAGAGTGACACCGATACCGAAGCTGAAGACGGTTATATTGCAATGGTGGCATGATCTGAGGTTACATAAGCTGGAAATATAGGTGTTTATATCTAAACTTTCTATTGATTGTTTTATATTAGCTTGTATATTTGTTTTTTCATTCTTTAGTAACTCTTTACTGAATGATATTGGGAATATGTGGATAATTTTTTTGATTGTTGTTAGACTATATTAAATAACAATAGTTTAGAGAAAAAAAAACTAATGTCATTATGATGGATGAATACCCAGTCTACGGACTACTGATTCACCAACTATTTAGTTCAATCAACTATACTCTTTTGTTTTGTTCATTTTAATATTTGGTTATTTTTTTAGTGACGTTATAAATACATTTGATTGTTTTCTTTATCATGTACTTTGTATATTTATGTCATTATGCCGGTAAGTACCCGGCTGATGGACGGATACTCAACTAGTTACAATTTGTTGTCGTCGTTATCACTGTCGCCATCACTATTACCACCCCCGTCGCTATCTTCATCACGATTATCATTATCATCGCCGTTTCCACCCCCACCCCACCACGGCCAAAGTTTTTTTTTTGAACGGCAAATTTGGATCACTGACGGACCACTAGAGTATCTTCGTGCCACCAGCGGAACCACCCGATCATATTCATTTCCACTAGGCATAATGCCCCCTATGGGAATCGAACCCAGGACCTATTGGTCCCAAAACCTTATCCCACCCCTAAAATGTCACTAGGCTATAAAGCAATGTGCAACCGGAATCTCAAGTTATTTGCGTAATTAACTTTGCTTGAGATATTCCCACTTGTGTCATATTGGGTGGATATTGGGCAATGATGATGACAAACCCACCGAGGGGGGTTCGATCCTGAGCCGCACCCCGGTTTTCATCCGGCTGTTACTTCAGCGAGGCAACTCGTGTAGAGGCAGTACGGTTTCCGGGAGAACGCCATAACCAAGTCTGGCCAACCCAGCGCGGGCCCGGTTAAGACAACGTAAGGATGGGCAGACTTGGCTAGGGCCACCGATTAGGCGATGTGGCGTTGGGTCACTCAAAAAGAAAGTCACTGTTCAAAAAAAAATTAATTCATTTAATTGTATTTATGTAAATCTATCACTTCTGGTTTAGTGGTTGGAAATATTTATGTTTTCCTTAGAGGCCCAAGTTCAATCCCAACTAGTGCCACATTTGGTGGATAAAGGCAATACAGGCTAGTTCTCCCAGACCCTCGGTTAAGAGTTCGAGCATGTTAAGATTTCGAGCCAGAGCAACCCTGGGGTTTAGTCCACCGTGTGTTACGCCAGAGAGATTCTCTTGTGGCGGCGCAAGCCCCTGCCACTGGCAGTGGGTGGTATGGTTTCCCGGGGAACACTGTTAGCCAAACTCTGACGCCAACGTGGAACCGGTTAAGACAACATAGTCTGACCAGAGTGGGGTTAGGGCGCTCTGTTTAGGAGAATGTGAGGTCTCTCTCACAACAAATTAAAGATTCTCACCATTCAGAAAAATGTATTTATGTTTATTGTGTTCCAACTCATTTAATTTTATTTACTTTTTTCTTTCATGTGGATTTTTTAGCTCTTCAATTTCAGAACCTCTTGATGATTTTAAAAAGTTATTTGAAACTCAAGTAAGACCATTGGACCAACACCATATAAGAGTTTTTCATATGATTTGAGAGTAAAATGTCCAGATAGTCTTTGTGGTTTTCTAAAGTAACATCTATAGTCCCCAAATTTTAAAAATTACATCGGTGCTCCATGTGGTTTACTTTTTGTTACTTGGATGGTCCCTGGAGTGGATGATGGTTAGTTTTCTCCGTTAAGATCATGTGAAATTACAAAATTACCCCTTGCTTTTATTAAAATATAAGAAAAATCCATACACATACATATATATATAAACAACACACACTCCCTATCTCTAAAACACACACTCTGACTTTTTCTACTTTCTTTCTCTCTCTCTCTCTCTCTCTCTCAGGAAAACCCCCATCACCACATGCCGCCACCAGCACCACCACTGCCACCACCACCTGTCGCCACCAGTACCTCCACCTGCCACCACCCACCCCCACACGACCACCTACCATAACCCACCCCACACCACCACCACAACCAACCCCACACCACCACCATTTGGGCTTGATTGGGATTGAGTTCTGATCCTTCCTTCTTTATTTATCTGATCTCAAACGCCACCATTGGAGATAGAGAGAGAAAGTGAGAGATGAGAGAGAGATCAGGGTGTCGGCGACATAGAGAGAAAGTGAGAGATGAGAGAGATAGAGAGATAAGGGTGCCATTGATAGAGAGTGAAATTGAGAGGTGTGAGAGAGAGATCAGGTGCCTCCGGCTATGAATGGTAAAAGGTAAGAGTTGTTGACTTTTTTTTCTTTTCTATTGGTGAAGCTGATTTTTATGGTGTTTAATTGTTTATAGGTAGGTGTTGGTAGGTTGGGATGGTATTTGAAGCATGAAGTGGTGGACGATCCGAGGTGGTGAGCGGAGGTTATTGTTGCAGACAAGAAGTACAGGTGACCGAAGGTTGTTGTAGACAAGGTGTTATGGTAAGTACGAGGAAACATTGGTTTGATAATTGTATTATCGATTTGCCGCTGATGGCGAAGTATGGTGGGTGAGAGTCGATGTTGCAGGTGATGTGAGAAAAAGCGTGGTGGGGTTTTGTAACAACCCGACTTTTGGGGGCATTACTTAGATCTGTCATTTATTGCTTAATTGACTTGTACTCTCGAGATTCCGATTATCGCTAAGGGTTTAAACTATATTTTGTCGCATTTTTAACACATGATCACAACGCTTATTTCAAAACGCAATTATCACATTTAACGCAGTTTACAACGCATACTACTTTAACGCATTTTATCGCATCGCTTGTTTATACTAAACGACATCGTCACGCAATCGCAACGCAAACTCGAAACGCAGATTTACTTTTATGCATATTATGTGTTATGTGTGTGATTATTTGTTTAATGTTATGTGGTTATCTCAACGCAATGCTTAACGCACGAAACAAAAGTCAGAACCAACAAAACGCAACTCGACTAGTCGAATGACCACCCGATCGAATGGACATACGACCGAATGACCATCCGATCGACTGGCCATCCGACACTTCGCTTCTCCACCGCCTTACTCTCCTCCCTCACACTATAAATAGTACCCGTACATCACTGTTCACTGATGTGACATCTCCATTCGACCAACTCCCTCCCAGTCACTCTCAAGCTCGATTCAAGGCCATTTCGTAAGCATTTCTCCTCAAATCTTGTACAATCATCATCACTACACATTTCTCTACCATCTTCTCCACTGAAATCACTCATTTTCACCTTAAAATCACCTGATTTGGACCCCTTGAAGGTGACATCATTCCAGTTGCTTACGCAACCGGTTGTGTGACGTCATCTCGTCAAGATTGGTTCAGATCTAAAGGATTTCCACACTCATGACTAGAAATCTTGTTGAGATTTCGACATATTTCAACATTTTTCAACTGATTTCAACTTTTCTTCAAACTTTTGTTCAACATCTACTCAAAACCGATGGAATCTGGACTCATTCAGACTCTCTACTCATTTCCTAGTTAAGAGCCAGCTTGAAAACGGATTTCCACCGAAGAGACGACCGATTCACGGGTTGAACATGAAACTCCATCCAGAACGGTGAATCTGATCGCATGGGGTGATTCCCATCCGATCAAATGAGCTGATCCTTGGTGTGTTTCCGTTGTTTGACACATTGTCACGCCGTCCCCGTTAAACTCAAAACTTTGAAATTAGAAAACTTTTGAAGTTTCCCAAAAAGAAACAGATCACTCTCTCAAATGATCATCCGATCGGATGACCATCCAATCGAATGATCATCCGACCTAGTGGCCTGCTCCTTTTTGACTTTCAATACTTAATAGATTTTAAGAAAACTTCAAACTACCAACATCTCGATCGAATAGCCATCCGATCGAATGGTCATCCGTTTGGATGACCATCCGACTGGATGACTTGGCAACTATACACCACATTGTTTAAATGCTACAACGAAAACTTCAAATTTCAAAACACTTTACAATCACCCACACTCATTCGAATGGCTATCTGTTCGAATGGTCATCCGTCCGGATGACCATCCGATCGAATGGGTTATCCTCACTCAACACCCGACACACTGTTACACGCTGTCCAACGCTTACAGTACTGTTCTATGCTCAGGCTAGCTCCAACGCGCTCCCTTCAATCCAATTCATGGTTGTGTTTATTTATTAAACACATACTGTGAGTATACTCGAACCCTTTTTTGCTTAACGCACTTTTGGGTGTAACATACGTTCTATATCAACACACAACGCACACAATACTCAAACACTTTTATAAACGCTAACTGCTCTCGCATGTTATACGTGATTCGATGAATGCTTGTATGTTATGTTTACACAGTGATTGTTTTGCCTGACACCTTAGCAACGATAGTACTATAGTTTGGACTCAGTACCTGTTTGTTCAGGGGTTGTTAAGGGCCTCACTTCACATGTTCACAGTAGTGAAAATGTGTTGCGCATTCTACAGCTCGCAGTCATGTCAGTTGCATGCGTCATTGTCGATAGCTTACTTGATTCACATTTCTACGTGTTACTTGTTGGTTATGCGTAAACTATAACGCCCCGCGTTTTCACAACCTTCCTAATTTAGAAAGCGAGTCTTGAAAACCTTTTTTTTAGAAACTTGTCCCTTTCGAAAAGGTTAATCGTCGAAAATCTTTTATCTTTAATTTAATTCGTATAAATATGCTTATTTCTCCATTATTTTGTCAATTAAATTAATTAATTTTACAATTTAATGGCCTTATTCTTATTAATATAGTTAGTTTCGTTAGATATTAAAGATAGTAAACTAACTTAGTTATTTTAAACTATAAGTTAGTTTTTCTTTTAAAAAAATAACATAACATGATTAGTTTAAAAATACAAAATTATTTCTTTTAAAACAACTTAACATAGTCTATTAAAGTCCAAAGACTGTTTCACGGTGACGGCGGCACTGTGTTCACGGCGGTGGAGGTCTCCGACGAATCCATTTACGTAGATGGTGATGTTCAGTTTAAATTTGTTCAACCTTAGAAGGGTTCGGTTAAGGTTCGTTTTCGGGTCTTTGGGTTTTGTTCACGGCTCGGTCAAACTCAGATTCCAATTTGGTTTAGTTCTATAGTGGTGGTGCTTGGTTCGGGTTCGTCTCTGCACGAGTCAACTCGATTTGGGTTAGCTCGGGTTCACGACAAATATCAGATCTTGGTTCGGGTAAACACCACGTCAAACCCGGTCAAACTGGTCAAACGGCACACATAGTCAGATTTCGTTATGGTTCGAGTTCGTTATGGTTCGGTTTCGTTTCTGTTCGATCAACGGTAGTCTACTGGTCAAACCCGGTCAACTAACGGGTCGACGACTTATTCGAGATTGGTACAAATTAATTAACGTCAATTTTTATTTATTTATTGTTTTGTATTATATATTGCTTTAAACGTCAAAACGATACAATTAGAAATTATTCACATTTTGTATTTAACAAAAATTCTTATATGTATTGTTTACAAAGTCGTTACTTGTTGAATTTTGACAAATATATCGACAACTCGTATTGTCGGGATCGTCCAAAAACAGAGGAGACTCTGCTCGTTTTTCGTAAAAATCGGTAACACGAAACGTGTTAAATTTATAAATCGAAATCTATCAAATTCTATTAATTTTTATAAAAATAGATAGAAATGAATATTTATTTTGAAGATACTTCCATAACATTTTTTTATAAACTTAATTTAGATTATTACTTAAACTATATAAAACATATATGTTTTTATATATATATATATATTTATATCAACTGGTCATACTTTGTATTCCACTTCAAATCCTCTGTCTTATCCCGTTTATTCATTTAGCAACGTTTGCCCCTATAGGGTGACATCGGTGTTCCATCCTCCTAACCTCACACTCGTCGGCCCTTGGATAATCGGAAGACTTAGCAATTATGTGAGTACACTTGACTCATTTTCCTTTTAATACACTTTGGGTGCAACATGTTTTACTTGTTAAATTGCACGATTCACAAACATGCTTTGTTATGCTTAAGTTCATGCTAGAATTCATACTACTTGTTAACCCGCCTTAACAATTATAGCGGTATAGGAGAAGCACACCACCCGACAGGGTTTTGTTAAGTTTTATTCTTTACGGTCTCAATATTGTTATATCGAGGGATGCTATTATTCATACTTTACGGTCTCGATGTTGCTACATCGAGGGATGCTATTATACTAGTGGACACTTGGGTTTGACATATTGTTATGCATGATAGTTTGACCTTGTATACCAAAATGCTATGTTGGATTGAAAATACTTTTATACTTATGTCACGAGTCAAAAACTAGTGTACACGCAAATACTTTTGTATTGAACTGCGCTTTTTAAAACATGTTGCTGGTTTTGAGATAAAGTTGATGACGCATGGAACATAGTAGGATGCCTAGATACTCACTTTAAATTTTGTATAATTTTGTAATGTTATTCATGTATCTCAAGTTTGTTGTAATTTGATTCCAAATGATGTAAATGACTCTTTAGGTAATGGAATGAAATTTATTATTTAAATACTTGTCACAATTATTAGTGTTATGATGTCTCTTGCAATCTATTTCGTCTCACTCCGATGTTTCCGCCATCGGTTGGGGTGTGACAGATTGGTATCAGAGCCATAACTATAGGGAATTAGGAAAATTGACATGCTTTTTTTCCTAGTCTATAGTTCTAGAGCTTTATTCCTATGTTTTCCTTGAACCACTTGCATGATACTCTATTTGCTCCTTATTTATTTTCTTTTGACCTTTTGAACATATGTGTCACTTTGTGTTAATACTTGCTTTATTATTTGTTAATACTTGTTGTATTGTCCCATTCTTTATATGCTATTCTTGAAATGCCTTTTACGCGTTATTTTCTTGAGATGCTTTATGTGTTTATAATTGTTATTATTATTTTGAACATACGTCTTTTTACTCGTTTATACTAAAATCGAAACCACTCTTAATACACAAACGAGACGACTTCGCCAAAATAGGCGTGAAACCCACAATTTGGTAAACAACTCTCAATCCATCTACTTTTCCTTTTTACATGAAATTCACCTTCAAGTTAGGAGTGAAATCCTCACCTTGATGGAGAAATTCAAATTTCAAAATTCTAGTGGACCCTCGTCAAAGTGTTGAAATTAAATTTTAACCCGACGAGTACCAACCACACTTAGGGTACGAAATCGTTAAGTTAGGGGTGAAACCCGCACCTTGTCGACTAGTCCTGCTCCTTGATTTTCAAAAATCCCGCCAAGTCTCGAATTTTCGATTGATTTGGAACATGTAGTATCTGGAAGGGTGAATACCTTTAACCGAGATATCGGTCAGAGTATTCCACCTATTAGGCCAAAACATGCTTCTTAAATTTAAAAGAATCTTCGATCGCTTTGGTTTAGTCAAAGTTCCGCTTTGGAACAATCCAAGTTTTAATCAAACCTATGCTTTACTATCATCGCTTTTATATGATACGATTCTCTCGTTTCAACTTCAAATTTATTTTCGAGATCATTTCTCACACACACATCATACTAAATCTTTTCATACATTTATACATACGCATGGTTTGAAAACGTCACTCAATTTTGTTTATATTCTTTGTAACACCACAATGGAGACATATCATCGAGATAGGAGTGATTTCCTTACCTTGATGATTGGCTCCACTCCTCCTTTTCGTAAAACGACCTCACCGACGAGTTATGGGTGATTCCCTTACCTAGGTGATCTTTACCAAAATTTTATTTCAAAAGAGACATCATTGTACAACATGATCAAGTTATATATCTAAGCAGTTTTCGTTTATCAAAATCCCTACTATGCAAATTTCAAAATTTTATTGTTTTTATTAAACGTATATCTTTCCCCATAAAATATTTTCACGTAACTCACAAACACAAAATTTTTAATCATACCTTAAAATGTTTTATGACCCGAATTTCAAAACCTTACGAAATGCTACCTATCAAATTGACCGGTCCAATGAGTCCCTTGCCCGTGAATTTCGTACTCAACCTAATCACTAACACACGCTCACATTTTATCATCATACCAAAGATTTTGTTCGCAATCGAAAATCAAACTAGCCATTTCATTTGTCTATAAGATCTTATAGTTATTATAAGATCATTTTCTTTTCTAAATCCTTTTTCAAAATCAATAAAACGTTTTATTATAACACTTTTCAACAATCACCAAGTTCAATATGCATAAAATTCTCTTTAAGAAGCAACGTTTTCACAAGGACCTCCTAATTTCAAATTTCCTATTTTAATACAAGATCCTTTAAAAACGATGCGAACTTATCATTTTCAAAACATTTTACATACACCGCTCAATTCATCATTTAAGATTTCAAAACACGTGGGCAAGAAGACTTCATAGGGACCGACAACCTTCGACTTACGTAAACTCTCTTAAAACAAAAGTAGCATTTCCAGTCATTACAAAATACGTTATGCATAACCAATGGGTACTTTACATCCTCTTACATTTACAAACTATGTCCTACCTTCCCAATCAAACTCAATTCTAATTTGATACGATAAACTCAACGTGTCACTTAAACAACTATACATGCTTATCATCGTACACGTTTTAGTCGATACCTCGCGACGCTTTTGTTTATATCATACGTTTTACATACTCAAATTTCCCAAACATTTTCTATGCTTAAATTCGTTATGTTTCAACATATATTATATACATAATCTTTATTATTCGTACCTACACTCATACTCATGACAATACATTTATGCTTATACTCATGTTCATATCATACTCATACATTTTATGTTTATACATACATTCACATGCGTATTTATACTTACACTAATACTCATACTCGTACTTTCATTCATATTCTTGATTCATACATTTGTACCTGTATGCGAGCGTAATCCGAGGGATTCGCTTACATGGGTCGCATACATACTTAAGCATGGACTTGCTTATATACCATATTCTTATATGTACACGCTCTTATTTTTAAATTATGTATACCCCAATTCATACACAACCAGTACAAGCAATGCGGATCATGCGACGATCAAAATAATCGCGGGTGCACTCGGGATTATAGTGATAGGCGTAGAAAACCATAGAATGTACTACTGTGTATGGTAAGACACGGAACGTAACATGACACCGAATAACGAGACGGACGTAACATGGTCAAAACATGGTGGATACGCCGCTGGTACTTCCTATATATAAGTGTTTTCATCATGTTACCAAACTTTCGTAAGACGTGCCATGAGAAATTCAGTGTTTTGCTGACCTTTTAGACCTAATTCAAACTTTAAACAACTCACAAACGCATTATATCTGATTATCCATGACGAGATCTCATTCTTAAAGCATTACTTCCATCTATCCAATACTTATGTCAATCTTATACTTGTATTCGTTCATTAAAGGCCAACCGTTCACTTTTATACTCCTATTACTTTCCATTGTTCCCTGTCTTTTATACGAACCTCGTTTACAATCAAGTTTGTTTGAACGTTCAAACCCTAACTTACCTTTAGAACTATCCTTCTATTCTATATTCTTGTGCAAACGTAACCTGTATACCGTGGACACTTTATTTAATACACCAACCTTCTCGTTCCTCTCGATAAACAATTCTGACATATATGTGAATTTTTACTATCCCTGGAACTTCCCATATAAACTATCTCACTTTTCGTCAAAATATAAACCAACTTGTACCAAGATTTTCCTCTTAACACGACACGTTTTGTATATATACGTCTCCAAATTGATTCAAAACTGTTTAAACTCACACACATGTATACGCTTTTACTTATGCTACACCTCGACTCTTTTAGCCAAAATGCTTGTGCTCCAAGGTCTTCCTCTTGAATAAATTTCGAGACGAAATTTCCTATAGGTGGGAGACTGTAACGCCCCGCGTTTTCACAACCTTCCTAATTTAGAAAGCGATTCTTGAAAACCTTTTTTTTTAGAAACTTGTCCCTTCCGAAAAGGTTAATCGTCGAAAATCTTTTATCTTTAATTTAATTCGTATAAATATGCTTATTTCTCCATTATTTTGTCAATTAAATTAATTAATTTTACAATTTAATGGCCTTATTCTTAATAATATAGTTAGTTTAAACTATAAGTTAGTTTTTCTTTTAAAAAAATAACATAACTTGGTTAGTTTAAAAATACAAAATTATTTCTTTTAAAACAACTTAACATAGTCTATTAAAGTCCAAAGAATGTTTTTGTAATTGTTGAAAGTGTAAGATATAAAAGAAAGGTAAAGAAAATAATATAACAAAAAATGATGCCCACGGGACTCGAACCCAGGTCACCATCCCCTCCACACACACGCATAACCACTAGGCTATGGCCTTCACATCAGACATAACCCGATTCTTAATCTATTTAAACCCTCGTTCAAGTCAAGCCCAAGCCCACTTAAAACACCATTAGACCTAACCAAATACTCACACCCTCATTTCACTATTCCAGCCGACACCCACATTTCCCTACCTCTCCTACTTCCTCACGAGCTCCGGTAACCGGAGCCGCGTCTCCGGCGACCTCCGACACCTCTCTTTCTTCGGTTGGCTGCCTTCTGCAGTCGCACACCACAACCACTCTCCTCCCTCTCTCACAACCACATACCCCTCCCCTTGTTATTAATCGACGACCGGTTACAGAAGACGACCACCACCGTCAGGTGGTGGTGGTGAGCGGCAAAAGGAGAGAGAGTAGAGAGAGAAAGAGGCCGACCAGAGAGAGAGATCGACGACTTAAGGCAGCGCCGCCGTCAGAGGCGGCGACGACGGTGGTGCATCTGTTTCACGGCGGCGGCGGCACGGTGTTTACGGCGGTGGAGGTCTCCGACGAATCCATTTACGTAGATGGTGATGTTCAGTTTAAATTTGTTCAACCTTAGTAGGGTTCGGTTAAGGTTCGTTTTTGGGTCTTTAGGTTTTGTTCACGGCTCGGTCAAACTCAGATTCCAGTTTGGTTTAGTTCAACAGTGGTGGTGCTTGGTTCGGGTTCGGCTCTACACGAGTCAACTCGATTTGGGTTAGCTCAGGTTCACGACAAATCTCAGATCTTGGTTCGGGTAAACACCAGGTCAAACCCGGTCAAACTAGTCAAACGGCACACATAGTCATATTTTGTTATGGTTCGAGTTCGTTATGGTTCGGTTCCGTTTCGGTTCAGTCAACGGTAGTCTACTGGTCAAACCCGGTCAATTAACGGGTCGACGACTTATTCGAGATTGGTACAAATTAATTAACGTCAATTTTTATTTATTTATTTATTTATTGCTTTGTATTATATATTGCTTAAAACGTCGAAACGATACAATTAGAAATTATTCACATTTTGTATTTAACGAAAATTCTTATATGTATTGTTTACAAAGTCGTTACTTGTTGAATTTTGACAAATATATCGACAACTCGTATTGTCGGGATCGCCCAAAAACAGAGGAGACTCTGCTCGTTTTTCGTAAAAATCGGTAACACGAAACATGTTAAATTTATAAATCGAAATCTATCAAATTCTATTAATTTTTATAAAAATAGATAGAAATGATTATTTATTTTGACGATACTTCCATAACATTTTTTTTATAAACTTAATTTAGATTATTACTTAAACTATATAAAACATATATGTTTATATGTATATATATATATACATATATATATATATATTTATATCAACCGGTCATACTTTGTATTCCACTTCAAATCCTCCGTCTTATCCCGTTTATTCATGCACCAACGTTTGCCCCTATAGGGTGACATCGGTGTTCCATCCTCCTAACCTCACACTCGTCGGCACTTGGATAATCGGAAGACTTAGCAATTATGTGAGTACACTTGACCCATTTTCCTTTTAATACACTTTGGGTGCAACATGTTTTACTTGTTAAAATGCACGATTCACAAACATGCTTTATTCAATCAATCCTTATACATGCTTTGTTATGCTTAAGTTCATGCTAGAATTCATACTACTTGTTAACCCGCCTTAACAATTATAGCGCTATAGGAGTAGCACACCACCTGACGGGGTTTTGTTAAGTTTTATTCTTTACGGTCTCAATATTGTTATATCGAGGGATGCTATTATTCATACTTTACGGTCTCGATGTTGCTACATCGAGGGATGCTATTATACTAGTGGACACTTGGGTTTGACATATTGTTATGCATTATAGTTTGACCTTGTATACCAAAATGCTATGTTGGATTGAAAATACTTTTATACTTATGTCACGAGTCAAAAACTAGTGTACTCGTCAATACTTTTGTATTGAACTATGCTTTTTAAAACATGTTGCAAGTTTTGAGATAAAGTTGATGACGCATGGAACATAGTAGGATGCCTAGATACTCACTTTAAATTTTGTATAATTTTGTAATGTTATTCATGTATCTCAAGTTTGTTGTAATTTGATTCCAAATGATGTAAATGACTCTTTAGTAATGGAATGAAATTTATTATTTAAATACTTGTCACAATTATTAGTGTTACGATATCTCTTGCAATCTATTTCGTCTCACTCCGATGTTTCCGCCATCGGTTGGGGTGTGGCAGATTGGTATCAGAGCCATAACTATAGGGAATTAGGAAAATTGTCATGCTTTTTTTCCTAGTCTATAGTTCTAGAGCTTTATTCCTATGTTTTCCTTGAACCACTTGCATGATACTCTATTTTCTCCTTATTTATTTTCTTTTGACCTTTTGAACATATGTGTTACTTTGTGTTAATACTTGCTTTATTATTTGTTAATACTTGTTGTATTGTCCCATTCTTTATATGCTATTCTTGAAATGCCTTTTACGCGTTATTTTCTTGAGATGCTTTATGTGTTTATAATTGTTATTATTATTTTGAACATACGTCTTTTTACTCGTTTATACTAAAATCGAAACCACTCTTAATACACAAATGAGACGACTTCACCAAAATAGGCGTGAAACCCACAATTTGGTGAACAACTCTCAATCCATCTACTTTTCCTTTTTACATGAAATTCACCATCAAGTTAGGAGTGACATCCTCACCTTGATGGAGAAATTCAAATTTCAAAATTCTAGTGGACCCTCGTCAAAGTGTTGAAATTAAATTTTGACCCGACGAGTACCAACCACACTTAGGGTACGAAATCGTTAAGTTAGGGGTGAAACCCGCACCTTGTCGACTAGTCCCGCTCCTTGATTTTCAAAAATCCCGCCAAGTCTCGAATTTTCGATTGATTTGGAACATGTAGTAACTGGAAGGGTGAATACCGTTAACCGAGATATCGGTGAGAGTATTCCACCTATTAGGCCAAAACATGTTTCTCAAATTTAAAAGAATCTTCGACCGCTTTGGTTTAGTCAAAGTTCCGCTTTGGAACAATCCAAGTTTTAATCAAACCTATGCTTTACTATCATCGCTTTTATATGATACGATTCTCTCGTTTCAACTTCAAATTTATTTTCGAGATCATTTCTCACACACACATCATACTAGATCTTTTCATACATTTATACATACGCATGATTTCAAAACGTCACTCAATTTTGTTTATATTCTTTGTAACACCAAAATGGAGACATATCATCGAGATAGGAGTGATTTCCTTACCTTGATGATTGACTCCACTCCTCCTTTTCGTAAAACGACCTCACCGACGAGTTATGGGTGATTCCCTTACCAAGGTGATCGTTACCTAAATTTTATTTCAAAAGAGACTTCATTGTACAACATGATCAAGTTATATATCTAAGTAGTTTTCGTTTATCAAAATCCCTACTATGCAAATTTCAAAATTTTATTGTTTTTATTAAACGTATATCTTTCCCCATAAAATATTTTCACGTAACTCACAAACACAAAATTTTTAATCATACCTTAAATGTTTTATTACCCGAATTTCAAAACCTTATGAAATGCTACCTATCAAATTGATCGGTCCAATGAGTCCCTTGCCCGTGAATTTCGTACTCAACCTAATCACTAACACACGCTCACATTTTATCATAATACCAAAGACTTTGTTCGCAATCGAAAATCAAACTAGCCATTTCATTTGTCTATAAGATCTTATAGTTATTATAAGATCATTTTCTTTTCTAAAGCCTTCTTCAAAATCAATAAAACGTTTTATTATAACACTTTTCAACGCGGGCCCGGTTAAGACAACGTAAGTCTGGGTAGACTTGGCTAGGGCCACCGATTAGGCGATGTGGCATTGGGTCACTCAAAAAGAAAGTCACTGTTCAAAAAAAAAGTTAATTCATTTAATTGTATTTATGTAAATCTATCACTTCTGGTTTAGTGGTTGGAAAGATTTATGTTTTCCTTGGAGGCCCAAGTTCAATCCCAACTAGTGCCACATTTGGTGGATAAAGGCAATACAGGCTAGTTCTCCCAGACCCTAGGTTAAGAGTTCGAGCTAGAGCCACCCTGGGGTTTAGTCCACCGTGTGTTACGCCAGAGAGATTCTCTTGTGGCGGCGCAAGCCCCTGCCACTGGCAGTGGGTGGTATGGTTTCCCGGGGAACACTGTTAGCCAAACTCTGACGCCAGCGTGGAACCGGTTAAGACAACATAGTCTGGCCAGAGTGGGGTTAGGGCCCTCTGTTTAGGAGAATGTGAGATCTCTCTCACAACAAATTAAAGATTCTCACCATTCAGAAAAATGTATTTATGTTTATTGTGTTCCAACTCATTTAATTTTATTTACTTTTTTCTTTCATGTGGATTTTTTAGCTCTTCAATTTCAGAACCTCTTGATGATTCTAAAAAGTTATTTGAAACTCAAGTAAGACCATTGGACCAACACCATATAAGAGTTTTTCATATGATTTGAGAGTAAAATGTCCAGATAGTCTTTGTGGTTTTCTAAAGTAACATCTACAGTGCCCAAATTTTAAAAATTACATCGGTGCTCCATGTGGTTTACTTTTTGTTACTTGGATGGTCCCTAGAGTGGATGATGGTTAGTTTTCTCGTTAAGTTCACGTGAAATTACAAAATTACCCCTTGCTTTTATTAAAATATAAGAAAAATCCATACACACACATATATATAAACAACATACACTCACTATCTCTAAAACACACACTTTGACTTTTTCTACTCTCTCTCTTTCAGGAAAACCCCCACCACCACATGCCGCCACCAGCACCACCACTGCCACCACCCCCACACCACCACCTGTCACCACCAGTACCTCCACCTGCCACCACCCACCTCCACACAACCACCTGCCACCACCAACCCCACACCACCAACCCTACACCACCACCATTTGGGCTTGATTGGGATTGAGTTCTGATCCTTCCTTCTTTATTTATCTGATCTCAAACGCCACCACTGGAGATAGAGAGAGAAAGTGAGAGATGAGAGAGAGATCAGGGTGTCGGTGACATATAGAGAAAGTGAGAGATGAGAGAGAGAGAGAAAGATAAGGGTGCCATCGATAGAGAGTGAAATTGAGAGGTGTGAGAGAGAGATCGGGTGCCTCCGGCTATGAATGGTAAAAGGTAAGAGTTGTTGACTTTTTTTTTCTTTTCTATTGGTGATGCTGATTTTTATGGTGTTTAATTGTTTATAGGTAGGTGTTGGTAGGTTGGGATGGTATTTGAAGCATGAAGTGGTGGATGATCGGAGGTGGTGAGCGGAGGTTGTTGTTGCAGACAAGAAGTAGTGGTGACCGAAGGTTGTTGTAGACAAGGTGTTATGGTAAGTACGAGGAAACATTGGTTTGATAATTGTATTATCGATTTGCCGCCGATGGCGAAGTTTGGCGGGTGAAAGTCGATGTTGCAGGTGATGTGAGAAACTATATTTTGACGCATTTTTTAACGCATGATCACAACGCTTAATTGACTTTCCGGGGCATTACTTAGATCTGTCATTTATTGCTTAATTGACTTGTACTCTCGAGATTCCGATTATCGCTAAGGGTTTAAACTATATTTTGACGCATTTTTAACGCATGATCACAACGCTTATTTCAAAACGCAATTATCACATTTAACGTAGTTTACAACGCATACTACTTAAACGCATTTTATCGCATCGCTTGTTTATACTAAACGACATCGCCGTGGAATCGCAGCGCAAACTCGAAACGCAGATTTACTTTTATGCATATTATGTGTTATGTGTGTGATTATTTGTTTAATGTTATGTGGTTATCTCAACGCAACGCTTAACGCACGAAACAAAAGTCAGAACCAACAAAACGCAACTCGGCTGGTCGAATGACCACCCGATCGAATGGACATACGACCGAATGACCATCCGATCGAATGGCCATCCGATCGACTGGCCATCCGACACCTCGCTTCTCCACCGCCTTACTCTCCTCCCTCACACTATAAATAGTACCCGTACATCACTGTTCACTGATGTGACAGCTCCATTCGACCAACTCATTCCCAGTCACTCTCAAGCTCGATTCAAGGCCATTTCTTAAGTAATTCTCCTCAAATCTTGTACAATCATCATCACTACACATTTCTCTACCATCTTCTCCACTGAAATCACTCATTTTCACCTTGAAATCACTTGATTTGGACCCCTTGAAGGTGACATCATCCCAGTTGCTTACGCAACCGGTTGTGTGACGTCATCTCGTCAAGATTGGTTCAGATCTAAAGGATTTCCACACTCATGACTAGAAATCTTGTTGAGATTTCGACATATTTCAACATTTTTCAACTGATTTCAACTTTTCTTCAAACTTTTGTTCAACATCTACTCAAAACCGATGGAATCTGGACTCATTCAGACTCTCTACTCATTTCCTAGTTGAGAGCCGGCTTGAAAATGGATTTCCACCAAAGAGACGACCGATTCACGGGTTAAACATGAAACTCCATCCAGAACGGTGAATCTGATCGCATGGGGTGATTCCCATCCGATCAAATGAGCTGATCCTTGGTGTGTTTCCGTTGTTTAACACGTTGTCACGCCGTCCCCGTTAAACTCAAAACTTTGAACTTAGAAAACTTTTGAAGTTTCCCAAAAAGAAACAGATCACTCACTCGAATGATCATCCGATCGGATGACCATCCGACCTAGTGGCCTGCTCCTTTTTGACTTTCAATACTTAATCGATTTTACGAAAACTTCAAACTACCAACATCTCGATCGAATAGCCATCCGATCGAATGGTCATCCGTCCGGATGACTATCCGACCGGATGACTTGGCAACTATACACCACATTGTTTAAATGCTACAACGAAAACTTCAAATTTCAAAACACTTTACAATCACCCACACTCATTCGAATGGCTATTCGTTCGAATGGTCATCCTTCCGGATGACCATCCGTCCGGATGACTATCCGATCGAATGGGTTATCCTCACTCAACACCCGACACTCTGTTACACGCTGTCCAACGCTTACACTATTGTTCTATGCTCAGGCTAGCTCCAACGCGTTCCCTTCAATCCAATTCAAGGCTGTGTTTATTTATTAAACACATACTGTAACGCCCGGCTCTTTTGTACTTTCCATTTATAGAAAGTTTTGTTCGTATTTCTATTTTTGGAAACGTTGTATTCTTGTAATCGTTCCTTCTTTGTAATCGTTGTAAAACCGAGACTTGAATCATTAATGAAACTCGTATTTTGTTACAAATATGTTATACACACTTTATATATGCTCGTATGTTCGAATCGGTGAATCAATTGGTGTTTAATCATTATTCTTGGAAACTATGTGCTAAACTTGTAATTAATCTAAACTTATGCCTAAAACGTGTCTTGAGCATAAACGAAACTTGATTATGATACTTATACACTCAATTATACTTCGGTTTTGATCACCATGCTTGAATGTACCTTAAACTATGTTAATATGCTGAAACAAGTCCCTAAACTATCAAGAATGCATCAAAAGGGATCAAATAGGAAACTTCAGGGGCTAAATTGTATTTTTTGAAACTTGTACATGAATCAGAAGTGGCGGGCGGCCCGCTTTAACTTACCAGAAACCTAATGCGGGCCGCATTAGCCTTGTATTCGTAGAAAACACAACCAGCTTCGATCAGACGCGATTTTTGCACGAAATCCAACTTCTAAACACTCCCCAATCACCTTAAAGCCACCTCTAATCACCTCCAATCACCCTCAAACTCTTCCACTATAAATACAACCCTTCTCCACACCATTTTACACTTTCACAACACTCAAATCTCTCCAAAATACTCTCTAGTTCTTGCAAGAATCTGAAATTCGGACAGATTCATAGCCTTGTGCAAAAGTGAGTGTAACTTGCTCATTTCTTGACGAAATCACTTGATTCTTCTTCCTACTTGCTTGGATAATCCTTGGGTTCGATTCCTTAACTTCTCCTTGGAGAAATCAGACCTGGAATTGCCCTGAAATGGTCCAAGAACTTTCTGTTTTGTTCAAACTTGTTTAAACTTCACCCAACTTGTGTCTAACACATCTCACACCAATGTCCTAATGCTTACAACCTCTCTTATGGTTGGTTAAGCTTAAAAACATGGTTGAGACAATTAAATCAGAGGATTAAACCTCATAAACTTTCTGTTTGTTTAGGGTGTTTTAACCCACAAGTCATGTTCGAGCTAGTTCTTGATGTAGAGTGATTATGGAACAACTTGGGTTGTTCCAACATAAAATCCTCACATGATTTGATGATTTCTCTTAGTTAGATTGTTTATATTATACTAATCCTAAGTTCGTGACCCTCCTTGGTTGTCTTTACATCAAGAGAAGTGGTGAACATTCAAGGGGTTCCTAAATGGAAGCTTGTCTTCCTACCCCATACATGACATCTATGAACAACTTGAGGTGCCTAAATGAAGCTCTTATTCTTCTACCTCCTACTTGAATTATTGGACTTAATAATATATAATACTTAACCTAAGTATATATACACTCATTCGAACCTTTAATATTAAACTTGTGTTTATATGTTAAAGTAGTAGAATACCATCTAAGACTTAACACTCCAAGTATGATTCTAATGGGCATACTACCCATGAAATACAATATAACCCTAGTGGTTATGTAGTGTCATACAAGAGTATAAGTTAAAGATGATTATTTTGATATCATACTTTATGTTATGTTAAACTCCAAAATTATAATCTTCCGTTGAACGCCAAACTCACACACCTACGTTTCCTCGTGTAGAAGGACTAGGTGCTCCAAACTAATCCATCCATCAACTCACTCGCGGGATTTCAAGTAGGAAAGCTTGCAACCACCGTGAGTATACTCGATCCCTTTTTCCCCTTTACACTTTGGGATGCAACATGTATAATTATGCAAACATCTTTAAACTAAACTAAACATACTCAATCCTTGTACAAACATGAAACTAATGTGCTTTACTTATGATTCTTGTATGCTCTATTTGAACGATTTGGAACGTATATGCTCATTAACTTTGCTAGCCCACCTTAACAATTATAGCGCTATAGGATTTACGCACCGCCCTTGAGACTTGGGGGTATTGTTAAGTTAAACATTTACTATCCCGCTATCAATTGGGATTAGACTATTTTATGCGTTGGATTCTTGGGTTTGATCATAGTGTACGCCAAAATTGCATACTAGTAATTCACATATTATGAATCATGTTGGATTTGAGCTTTTATCCTATTATGCTATGTAAACAAACTTGTATACTCGCTCATTGCCTTTGCATTGAAACTCTGTTTTAATACATGTTGCAGGTTGATTATTGAAGTATGGATGAATGATGAAACAAGTTTAGGGTGGACTAGATACACACCTTTAATCTATTTATCTTTTTATGTTATGTTATTTGTTGAAACAATGTTGTATTTTGTTTTGAATATTGTATGACAATTTAGCATTTGCAATGAAATTTGAATTTAATTAAATATTGTCACATAGTGTTATGAAGTCTCTAGCAATCTATACACACTTCGTCTCATCCCGATGTTTCCGCCATCGGTTGGGGTGTGACACATACTGTGAGTATACTCGAACCCTTTTTCGCTTAACGCACTTTTGGGTGTTACATACGTTCTATATCAACACACAACGCACACAATACTCAAACACTTTTATAAACGCTAACTGCTCTCGCATGTTATACGTGATTCGATGAATTCTTGTATGTTATGTTTACACAGTGATTGTTTTGCCTGACACCTTAGCAACGATAGTACTATAGTTTGGACTCAGTACCTGTTTATTCAGGGGTTGTTAAGGGCCTTACTTCACATGTTCACAGTGGTGAAAATGTTATGCGCATTCTACAACTCGCAGTCTTGTCAGTTGCATGCGTCATTGTCGATAGCTTACTTGATTCACATTTCTACGTGTTACATGTTGGTTATGCGTAAACGCTTTCGATATACTATATGCTATGCAAACTTGTGTACTTACCTTTACATTTTATGTATTGACTTTATTTTAATATATGTGACAGATTGATAGGATGCTATGCTTGCTGAACGAGTAGGAAGTCTAGAAACCCACAATAAAATCTGAGTTGTCGGAACAATGTTTTGTTTTTGAGACTTATATCTGTGACGACTGTTTTTGCTTTATATGTTAATGGTATGGGACATTAATGTTAAATATATTGTCATTAATAGTTGTTATGGATTCTCTTGAACAATCTGTTTCGCTCAGTGCCACGCCCCGATGTTTCCGCCATCATTGGGGTGTGACAGGTTTTCTGGTGGTTGATGGTGGTGGTGGTTTTGGAGGAAGATAAAGTAGGTTGTGGTTGGTCCCACAAATAAACTAAAAGTCTTTTTTTAGTTTTTAAAAATTAAATAGTTCTTGATTGTTTTTTTAATTCGTAGGGGTAATTTTGTCATTTTACATGGAGTTAACGGTGAAAACTAACGGACATTCACTCCAGGAACCATCCAAGTAACAAAAAGTAAACCACAGGAAGCATCGGTGTAATTTTCAAAAGTTGGAGACTATAGGTGTTATTTTACAAAACCACATGGACTATCCAGGCATTTTACACTATGATTTGATTTGTCAAGACTTCTTTTTGTTCATTATATATTAGTCTTGTGCCACTTAGGTTATAGCATAGTGGTTAAGAGAATTTATCTCTTGTTGGGAAACCAAGGTTCAATCCTTAGGAGGTGTAAGTATTTAAAGGGAAAAATTTGCCGGTCTTGTAACTCTAAATAGAGCGAAAATTATGTATGTTTTAAATTGAGTCATCTTGTAGTCTATTTGCGCCTTTTTCAGTCACTTCAAGTATGAACACGATATTGATAAGATGTAGCTAGAAACATCCCTTGTGTTGACGTTCTTCAGCTACATCTAATCCTACTCCCTTGTTTGTTTTTATGTTGGATAAAAGTTTCTGAAACTTAAAAAAGAAGTTATGATTTTTATAGGTCTAATAATTTAGTATTGATTTACATAGATTAAAAATCACTAGTAACGATTTAACTTATTTAATTTTAAAAAATATATTACTTAAGATTTAAACTAATTAAAATTAAGGGTGCTAAAAGGGTCGTGTTTGTAGGTTGGCTAGTTGAACCCAAACATAACCCGAACATGAAAATTGTGTCAAACATGTGAGCCCGAACGCTTTCGGATATTTACCGACACGAACATGACCCATTCAACAAAATACAAATATAGTTAAATTATAATAGTTTAATTATAAAGTCTTACGTAGTCAGTTTATCTTTTAAGTTTTAGATTAGCATAAACCATCCAATCAACTTAGTTTAAGACATAAAACACACACTAAGAAAATAAACAAAAAATTAATGGGTTAAACACGTGAACCTGTTGGGTTGACACAAGTCCGACCTATTTAGCTAACCATATTTGCGGGTCCGATCAGAAAAAAAGACCCGAAACCATTTACACTAAATCCAAACCTACGAGTTTCTTGTTAAATTCGTGTTGTGTTATGTCGTGTCGGAAATAGTAGTGTTTAGAATTTAGATGGACACCTTAAAAAAAAAACTCTCAAATACCCGGCGGCCCAAATAGAAGTCCAATCTTGGAGGCTGGACTCTGGAGCTAAGCTTTACCCCATCCCAAAAATCTAGGGCTGTAAACGAACCGAACGTTCAGCGAACAGTTCGTGAACCGTTCGGCGGGAAGTTCGTTTATGTTCGTTCGTTTAATAAACGAACGAACATGAACAAGAAATTTCGTTCGATTAGTTAAATGAACGAACATGAACAGAGGTCTCGTTCGTTCGATTGTGTTCGTGAACGTTCGGTAAGGTGTTCGTGAACGTGTTCATGAACATTCGTTGATTTGCGTTCGTTTATGTTCGTATGTTTGTGTTTTAATTGAAGATCTTGGTACTTTCTTATATTTTATATGTACTTTTTATATTATTAAACTTTTATTTATTTTGTTACCCTAACAATTAAACTAGGAAACCCACTTTCACCTTGTTTATGCATCATTTCCCTTTCATTTCTCATTATTTACATTGGATACGATCGACCTCCGTTCCACAATAAGGGATTCAAGTTCGAGTGCTACTCTCTGGGCCATCTATCTTTATCCTTCGTCGCGTTTGCCAAATTTATTTGTGTTCGTTTGTGTTCGTGAACCGTTCGCGAACACGCTCATTTCCTTAATGAACGAACACGAACATAAAATCTCGTTCGGTAAGTGTTCATGAACCGTTCGTGAACACATTTATTTCCTTAACGAACGAACACGAACAAAGCCTTGTTCGTGTTCGTTCGGTTCGTTTACAGCCCTACTGAAAAATCTCTTCACTAGGTTCTTGATACCCTGGCCTTCTGTATACGTCTTCAACCTAAAACCCACATAAAAAAATGGCTTTTTCTCCCAAGTTTCTTCAAAGGGTATCAAGATCACTCAATTCCATAAACAACTGCCGATTGTTATCGTCTTCTACAGATTCTAGGGTTCTTCTTCAACATTCAGAGGCTGCTAGTCGCCCTTGTTCTTCCTTTGTTCATAACAATAACCACTGTCATGTTTTCAGTAGAGATTTCTGTTCCCGGACCTCTAGTTTTGACCAGCTTAATTCTCAAGGACCTGCTGCCATTGATTACAGGTTTGTTATTTGATCATTCACTCTTTGTTGGTGACCTTGATTTTAGTTGAAGTGTGTACATATTCTGTTCTGTCATACACTGTACCTAGGTTAGTTCTGTATAAATTTTGGTCTGATTAACCTTAATGTATTGATGATTGAACTCTGTACTAATGATTACAATTTGGTACTGATAAATAGGATGAAAGCATTACATTAGTTCCAAATTGAAAGCTCCTGGTTTGTTAAAAAAAGTTTTAAATTTGTTTGTAATGTAACACCCTAGCAAAATCCCACATCCGCGCTGTGGCTTGAGAGATTCTTGGTTCATAAGGAATGCCATGCCTCTTGAATCATCAACGCGTTTTGGGCGCATTGGTTATGGAACACATGAAAACTCCAAAACCAAATCCACGAGTTCATGGATGAGCAACCCATCGGTGAAAAGCGGACGAGATT